>JAECUM010050787.1:0-10840 GCA_016617855.1 Megalonaias nervosa | reverse complement strand
CTGAAAAGGATGGATGTAGAGGCAGCCTAGTTGGATAAGATCAGCTGCTTCGTGAAACAATCAGAGGATTTGCAGAAATTCCCTGGTTCTGACCCATTTCCTGTTGGAAGTAGATTTTGCAAGAAAGACGATTCGGACCGCCCGAAGGTGGAGAAGTTGAGATGGGTGAGAAAAGCCATACCTGGCAAACATTCAATATAAAGTGTGTGAAGTAACGATAAGACTGAATCCAGCTGCATTAATCTAAACGTTTAACCCATTTTGATTGGCAGAATTTCAAGCCAATTATTTTATAATTTTAACATATTGTACAACTAAACTTCCTTTACATTATAGAATGCAATCATATACGCTTTAGAGTCATATTGCGAATGAATGCGCATTGAAACAACTTTTCCATTTAGTCTGGAATGAATAGAATTTGGTATTTTCGTCGATTGTGCTAAATTTCGTGATAATGACTGGATTTGTCTGTGTCACTTCTACAGGAAGTACATCTAATTTCAGCTGCGAGGGAGCAGCGTCTTGTTTGAAATCATAATGTGGGAACAATATGAATTCTTTCCGTTGTAATTATCAAGAAGACGCTATGGAATATAATGTTTATTTCATTTCGAGTGCAGTAAGAATGATGTAATTACACTCGGAACATAGTCGAAATTACAGTACAATTTCGAAATGTGTAATCAAGCTTTAGAACCCATGACATGGCTCATGTAATTCGGATTTGCAGAACTAAGAAAGTACATTTTGAGGAAATTCAGGTTGTAAAACTGTAAGTATATTTTTGTCATTCCTATTACCAACTAAAGAAGACACATTTATGCCTTGTCACTTGCATGTTATTTGTAGAGACCCAGCAATTTTATGACCTGTCAGGCATCTATCGCTAGCTAAAATCCGAAACATTGTATCAAAAAAGTTAACGAGATATATTGCAAAGCAACTGGTATGTGGCAACCCACGAAACATCTGCTTTAGTTCATTCAGAAACAAATTTAATCAACCAAACCGTAAAGCGCGTACTACATGAGTGTACATAATTTGTTTCCAAAGTAGTTCCAAATACACTATTGGGCGTACGTATTGTGCACGTGAGTGCAATATGGAGTGTGCAATATCGTAAAATATTGGCAATGTAAAGTTAACAGATTCAAAAATCAGCACATAATAATGGGGTTAATTTAAATCTACAAGAGAAAATATTGTATCAATAATCTCGCAACATTATTGTTTATTATATTTCACAAACCAATACTGAATTTGTCTTGCACATTTCGCGCATTAAAAAGTGTTCAGAGTTTAAAATGAAAAGTTTTGTTGCAATGTCATGAGTACTGAAACAGGGAGGTTAAGGTGTATCATTGCTTACAGTATCAGTAAACATTATTAAACGTAAAAGTAAAGCTTACACGACGTGCGTTTATGAACGCAATATATATACATGTATGATAAATAAATGTCAGCCTAGAACTCAATTCTAAATGAAGGAAATGTATACCTTTTAACATGTTTGGTGTCTCCAGAATTAGACACCATACGATATTCAAATACAATATTCAAATATTAACAAAATCAAAAAGAGCAGTGTTTACTAACTGAAGTAAAATTTTGAATGATAGAGTGAATATTAAACATAGCGGATTTAAATGTTAGATGGAGGTTCGCATGCTTTATTTGCACAATATATATGTACTAAATTACTTCCTTTCTAGTGAAAATATTTCCTAGATAAGTCTATCTTCTAAGCAAATCTGTTCGCGGCTTTTTTCGAGTCGCCTGTGGCAGAAGCAAATAATACAGATGACTTTGGCGTGCTTGGTGCATGTACCTTTCTCCGTCCACATCCTTCACTTTGGCGTGCTTGTTGCATGTGCCTTTGTCCGTCCACACCCTTCACTTTGGCGTGCTTGGTGCATGTGCCTTGGTCCGTCTATACCTTTCACTTTGGCGTGCTTGTTGCATGTGCCTTTGTCTGTCCACACCCTTCACTTTGGCGTGCTTGGTGCATGTGCCTTTGTCCGTCTATACCTTTCACTTTGGCGTGCTTGTTGCATGTGCCTTTGTCTGTCCACACCCTTCACTTTGGCGTGCTTGGTGCATGTGCCTTTGTCCGTCTATACATTTCACTTTGGCGTGCTTGTTGCATGTGCCTTTGTCTGTCCACACCCTTCACTTTGGCGTGCTTGGTGCATGTGCCTTTGTCCGTCCACACCCTTCACTTTGGCGTGCTTGTTGCATGTGCCTTTGTCTGTCCACACCCTTCACTTTGGCGTGCTAGTTGCATGTGCCTTTGTCTGTCCACACCTTGATTGACAATAATGTCGAAGTTTTCAGAGTAGTTAAATAAAACAAGTAATATCTAAAAAAAACCTAAAACCTTGGTTAACAAACATTTGCCACGAAAATCAAATTGCTTAACATGTAATTTGAACCTTGATGCATTTGTATTCATTTTTCAGGCATAAATGTTCTTTCAGAAATAATAAGATGTCGTTTTTCTTTGAAAAGGAAGAAGTGTTGTTTATTTATTGGCATATGCGTGCAAGAGATGTTTCTAATTTAATGCCCCGGGAAGCAGATATGAATCGGATTAGCTGAATGTGTTGTGGCATGTGTTATGCAGCTATTATTATTATTATTATTATTATTGTCAGAGCGGTTTATTAAACAACTTTTGACTATGTATTTTAAGATGCTATATTTGTTGCCTTTATATATTTATGCTAGAAACATTTTACAAAATTGTATAGTTTTACCTTTTAAATTAATTTCATCTTGGAGTAAGGGTTGTATATTGAAAGGTTATGAATTGGTCTCTGATGTGTATCGACAAAGATTTAGGAATTGTAGAAAAGAAACTGGACAAAGCCATATAATATTTGCAGGTGAAATACTGATTATTGGATAGATAGTGCTATGCCAAAGACGGTTGATCAAGATTATGATAATCTCAGACAACGCATATTAGTTGAAAAATTCAACGGTTTCAACCATATTGATGTTTAGACCAATCTTGATGAGCAAAAAGGTAGAAATTTTGGAACATGCTGCTCGAACAGCTGATGATTATGCCTTTTGAAAAAAAAAATCATTTAAATTTCATCCGAGTACTTCCAAATCTCAGTCTGGCAAAACTTACAGGAATTAAATTTCAGATGAGACAGATCGGAATTCCCTATCTGTTGCTAAACCAACTTATTGTAAAATGAAATGGTACCTCATATCTGATTGCTACAGGTTGGAAAATAAAAACAAAATCAAGACAGAGCTATTCCAAATGCTCTAATTTCTAAGAGGTTAAGGTAACGGTCACGAATTGAAAGCAACTCATTCTTTGGATCAAACGAACCCCAGTTCGATTCTATTACGGAGAAATGTGAATAATTCAAGTCGAAAGGTTCTATATCACGTATTGGTGACTCTGCCAATCCTATTTCTATGAAAATAAAAGGGGATTAATTCTCAAAGTTATAAAATGAAACTGTACTACTAGTACAGCCTTTAAAAATATGAATTATGTAATGGTATAGGCCCTATTTGGTGTTATTTCCTGAGATTCCTTGTTTTCATTAGGCCTCTTTGTTTTCCACTTTCTGTCCTCAGCAGTCTTAAGGTGCAGTATATGTCCTTGAGATCTGTAGTTACATCATTAAGATTGTATAGCACTACTAGCCAGACAGGGAATATATACTTAGTATAAGAATCAAAACTTAAAGAACTTTTTATTAGCCAAGAAATTATATTAGAAATAAATGGTGCATTCTATTTATTCGAGATATTTTGCTGCAGATGATCATTGAAAACTTTTAATGCAAATTATATATGACATTAGATGTTGTGCTTGGTATCATTTACTTTCATAACAATTTTAACTGAAGCAGTAATCGAGAATAACACGCCAGTGATTCACTTGTTGTGTTACAAATTCAATCAGAACATCTACTTCAGTTATATTTCTTATATCGATTTTCAAAGCGGGCATGGAAACATCACCTGTGAATCAGCTTTACTAATGAGGCTCCCAGATTTAATGATGGTTCTCCCACATATACTAATTGGGCTTAAAATGTAAAGAAATTATTATCTTCAGTATCCAAAATTGATTTTTTTTAATGTTCGCGGTTTTGCCTTAGTCTTCTTTTGAAAGACTTGAATTATATGATAAAATCGACGATTTAAAGGTATTACTGCAACTGGTCACAAGTGTACTTTTATGTGTACCTTCGTGACTTTATAAATACATACCGTATATAACAAAACTCCTTTATCACTATCCCATTGAAGAAATATATGTGCGTTTTCATTGTTTTTTATGCTTTCCATCATGTTCTCTTGATATTGCCCTGAGCTACTTTTAAGCCTCTGACGCTTTGCTCACCGACGAATGCATGCTACAAATTCAACAACATCAAAAATTGCCTGTTTTCGTTATTTTAACTGTTATTGTGGATATATTTATTTAGCTCCTAAACAATTTATTTTTCTGAAACTATGCCCGAAAACATTGCTGAAAGATCACTGCATTGAAAATGAAAGTCTGTATGTGTGGTGATTGGTAATTTTTTATGGGGTTTACAATGCCACCTACGCTTGCCTTGTTAAAGATTGTTCCCTTCAGATGTGTCCTTCTTTGATTGACACAGGTTATCATACCTAGCAATGTTTTATCACGTCTGATCATTTCCGACTTTGCATCACTAAATGCTAACGTTTTCTTAAACCTGCACTCCACAGGTTCTTAATGAGTTTGAAAATTCTTGGATGATATATATTTAGGAACATATTCTATCTATTATTAGAATTGCACAAACACAAGGTGCAAAATTACATATACACAATTTCTTCATTTGATTCAATACGTTTGTCTTCAACATATGAACATTTTGTATATTTTTTTAATGTAACTTTTGTCATGAAACTGTCTGATAAAACAGTTTTGCCGTTACCAGATTGAAAATTGAACCTGATAAACCCCACTAGAGCATTTCTATTGCAGAGGAAGAAAATATTCCATTAGGATAAATTGATATTTAAGTTAGAAAGAAGAAATGCAAAGATAATATGTGATGAGAAAATGATACCACTACTTTCGCTAGATTAATGTACGGGAAATATCAGTGAACATTTTGACGTAGCATAATTCTGGAGAAAGAGAGAATGATTAATACATTTTTAATAAAAGATGTTCCTCATTTCCTTGTAAAGATGTAATTCATAGTTTGGCATTATAAACATATTTTCGTACTATAGTAACAACTGGCGCTGTACTATTGCGATGATCGATCTGAAATTACTGTGTAATTTTACATATGTTTTTATCACTATGGTATGAAATTGAGATAGTGACGATGGCATCATATTTACATGTGAGCTGAAGAAGACAAATAATAGATATCATATGATAAAACAGAAAATATGATTTTAAATGTAATTGATTATTAAAAAACTGTACAAAAATCGATAAGCGTTTTCGACTACTTTTACTCGCAACTAATGGAAAATGTTTTGTCTGAGTCAGGATGAACGAAATGATTTTTTCTTCTTTCTCTTTATTTCCAATAGAATCAAAACTATGTGATAAATATAATCTCAAATGGGTAATTATTTAATTTTAAATTTATGAACCTCGTTGAATAAAGTCCAGCTAGGTTGACAAAGTCTCTACATTATTCAACCCGTTCCATAAATTTAATATTAAAATCATTACTCATTTGAAATTCTCTATATACAACTATGGTAAAGAGGATGTTTTCTATTTTCACTTCATAAGAAATAATATTGCTTTGATAAAATGGATGATTTCTACGTTCATATCCTAAGAAATAATACTGCTTTTACCAATCTGATGGTTTCTATTTTCACTTCTAAAGAAATTATACCGCTGTAAAAAAACTTAATGGTTTCTGAGTTCTGATCACTATTCATTATCTTAGTAAGAGGACAAGAATACCCATACACCAAAACACAAAAGTTATACTAGGCAGATCAGGGGAATGATTAAATGGTATACTTCAGAAAACATGTTTTATCACATATATGATTTATAATCATAAACTGTTAAGGTTTTTAAAACTGCATATCCATCATTTTCATCAAATTTCATGATTATTTGGAAACTTTTACTTTTTTATTACATTTTTACATCGCTACAATTTAAACAAAGGTATTGGAGGGAGTCGAAAACCTTCGTTGAGGCAGAGAGAGAGAGAGAGAGAGAGAGAGGTTGATATCAATCTGACCTCACACAAACATCTTTTCACTGAATAAAGAATAGCAGTATTGGCAATACGTGCCACGTTTCCTTATACAATTTGAAACACATATTTCAACAAAGTAAATTGCGAACTTTTTGTTAAGAAGCAATACTTTGACTCGTTAAACCAGGCTGCCATTCTCATATAGGATGAGGGCTTCAAACTAGAAACAAACATCAAATTATAGTGTAGGGAATGACTTTGAAATACTTTCGCATGTCTCGACCGTTAGACCTTTCTTTTGCATGATGTTATAACGTCATTTATGACGTCATGACGTGTTGTTACAAGGATTATATATATATATATATATATATATATATATATATATATATATATATATATATATATATATATATATATATATATATATATATATATATATATATATATATATATATATAATTCCAATTGTTATGAATTGACCGCTTTAATTGCAATATCACTGGCTGTCAATGTCATGTGATACTACTCTTGAAATGTTTGGACATGGGCCAATATTCTGGAAACTAGTTTGGGCTTCCATCGTACTTTAGGCCAAGATCTGACATAACGCCAACACTCACCTCTGTCGCCATAGCATATATCAGACTCTATGATCAACTCTACCTTATCAAGAACTTTACTTGTACTTCTACTTTAGGAAATTACCAAAGAGGACACGAGTGAATTATTACACGAAACACCTTTTGCTATGTTTTCCATTGATGAAATCAGTCCACATTTAAACAAATAATACTCTTCTTTTTAGTTAACAAAAATTTTCAGGTATGTGCTTAAAATAAATACATGGAAAGGTATGTTGAATGGTATGCTTTACCTGTACAGTAGATAATCTCAAAATTAGACAAATTGGTCATTACAACCATAATTTCATTTTCCATTTTATGGGTACTGGCAAATGTGATGAATGTAAAATTGCATGACCGTACATGCAACAGTGTCCAGGAAACTGACTTATAAACGAGAAAGGGTGTCTTTCACACTTTGCCAAGGAATTATGCTCTCTCTGTATATTTCTGAATACAATGAGAGAGAGAGAGAGAGAGAGAGAGAGAGAGAGAGAGAGAGAGAGAGAGATTTACAGCATAGACTGTTGCTCTGAATTAGGGAATCAAAACTGCTTTATCCTTGGAGAATAAATTAATGTGCATACTATTTCATGCCATCGGCGACTGCAGTAAATAGTCTTTGATGTTAATTAAACTTAAGATGAAATCACCAAAATAAACTCTCTTCACATATTTTTTACACCTCTTGGTCTTCTTTAAACTGATTTTCAGCCTTTACACATTAAATCCAATCCTAATTCACCAATAGTGCAACATTTAGAAGCAAGCAGAAAATATATACGAAGTACAAAGTGATTAAGTTTACACTGTGGTTCTTCTTTAGGTGCTTCTTTAATTTTAGCTGCTAACATTAGGAAAAAATATCCTCGTCTGTTTTTAATCCCAGCTATTAAGGTTCCGATGTCTTTGCCCAAACACTGAACAATCCATGGCTGACAAAAGTAAAACGAACATGGAGCAAATATGATCAATCTATCTGAAGCAAATTATTTTAGCTTCCGTATTAAGCATTCATGTTTTTTTAACTGTTGCTTCAACGTTTTCACCGATGCATACACCCTCAATATTAAGCATGCGCATGAATCTATTGGGTATATGATATTATAGATGAAAATGGATTCTTCTGGTGTACAATTTTAATATTTTAATTATTTTTATATCGTGATAGCTGTGTGCACCGTTCTGCTATTATAATTTTGTTTTGCTTTCTGGTGGAAAAGACAATAAAATATTTTCGGGCATTCCATTCTATTTACATCGTATGTTCCGGGTATTCCATTCTTATATTATTGTTCACCTTTCCTTTTCAGCTTGAGAAAGACAGCCTAACAGGGAAGTACTCTTTTTCCTCGAGAAATAAAAAAGACCCATATTACCTGTATGCGAGGAAAGAATCTGATAAATTAACGTATTTGCACTTCGACAACGTGATTTCAATTAGCTGTTATCCAATGATCCAATAAGCTCTCACTCAGAATAAACAGATAGATACAAAAAATTGGACATCCAACGCTAATGTATTTACAATCGTACTGTAATGATGTTAGGCTGATGAAAAGTAAGTAGAAAAAATGATGGAATTAAGCGAAAAGATCGGAAATAATTGGGGCATTTATGCCATGCCACTGTAAACTTCAAATGTGGGCTGTTGCATTTATTACCAACCGAAAACTAAATTGTTCAACTGATCTTGAATTTGACAGAGAGAAATTTTGATTTGTTTCCATCTTGTCATCTGGAATACACAGAAAATTCGGTTCATTGTGGCACATATTTAATTCAAATGGACCTTGGTCAAACAATATTGATAAAATTATTAAATATGCTCCAGACTTTAATGGGCACAGTTTAATTTATTTCATTTTTTCGTACAATGACATCTGCAATATTTACCTTAGATACCTCCACTCATCACAAAATCTGTATCTGAAATATGGTCAGCATGAACTACTGCTTATTCTGAAAACAAAACAAAACAAGAAACAAGAAACGTAAGTACAGCTTGAAGCAGCTAGTTCAGACTGACACTGTCCCTGGGAAATGGGGGCTTTAGAATGTTTTAGTTGTACGCAAGCAGTATGTAATAAAAAGCATTGAGACTGACAAATTAATATTCTTTATAAAGAAATTGTAGGCCTATGAACAACAAATTCAAATATCAAAAACGTCTGCTATAAAAATCTAAAAGAAAACAGAAAAAACAACAAAAGTAACATTTCGATGCGTTGGCGTATTCACCATTAATTGAATCAATTTTCAAAACTAGCTAAGTGTAATCAGATAATCAGATACAACCAGTCTTTTCTTCCTGTGCGTATTTAATGTACTATGCGGCTATATACAGCATATGTTGTCTTTCAACGTGTTTATATCAAAATTCAACAGAGCCACGATATAAAACGTTTCTCACATTTATCGTTATTCTGCACCTAGGGGAGGGAATTTCACAGGCATGTATGAACATGCTAGAAGTTTCCAATGTAGGACGATAATGAATCATCCTTCTCTTTTATCATCTGATTTGTCTTACATCACACGATGGAAGAGTAGCCTTTTGGGTTGTGCATAGCACTTTGCTCGCATGACATCATCGTATGCGTGACGTTCGGAATGCTTATTATTATATTGCTTTAATTAATTTCAGTAGCTATTTAATGCATGGGCATTGTAACATCGTTTCCAAGTTTACACATGGAAACATTTTGATATATGTTTGTCCTTTGAATGATTTATATACAATGACTAGAAATAATTTTGTTTTTAAAACAATCATTATTGCCAGTAGTCTGAGAAGATACCTTTTTATTATTCAGCAGTGTTGAATGAAACATTTCACTCTCTGGTTAACAATTCTTAAGCATTGTAAGGATTGCCAAACTTTAAACTCTTGACAAATTTGCTCATAAACTTCAAGATAATTATATTGGTTTGAACGTTGTTTGTAATATATCTAACATAAATCTGAAGCCAAATAGACAAACAGAGTATCCACCCCAAAACATAACGAATATTTTCAAGTCAACGTGCCAAGAAGAATGTGTTTTTGCCGGAAGTGACACGAAAACATACAATGATTCCGAGCAAAAGTAGCATAAGATAAACTAGTCTCTAGATCCCATCGTAGAGAAAGCAAATTTATTTAATACATATTTTGTCAAACAATATTTTTGTAGATGACATTTCCTTCCACTACCCTGCCCTGTGTACCTCTTCCTGACATTGTCCTTAAAGTGGTTCCTTAGTTCTTTCAGGACTGGACTATTGTAATTGATTTCTATCTGGGTCGACTCAGTATCGACGACAGAAACTTCAAAAGTCATCCTCAGGGAAAAGAAGCACACTTCTGCCTGTTCTGCAACCTTCACCGGCTTCGAGTTCGAACTAGAATTAAACACAAAACCTGTTCGCAATGCACTTTTCGTTCAGTGACTCCAGGCCGATATACTGTTCTGTGAGGTTCTATCTGACTACAACCCATCTAGAAACTTAACGTTCTTCTTCCGACTATCATATTCTCATTGTTCCCACTGTTAAACTTAGTCATATGGACAACGTTTTCTTGCGTACCAGGGCCCAGTTACGTGGAACGAATTGCCCGAAGATCTTAGACACAAGAACACTGTAATCTCGTTCAAGAGTGCTCTTACGTATTTCTACTACAAGAACATATTTAAATACTTAAGAATGTTTTTCTTTTTAATTATTGTCAGCATGTTTTGTTTTGTAAGTTTGTGGCGTAATGTCGTTGCATAAGCTTTTATGTGTTATCTAATATTGTAAAGCAGATAGGCACGGTACTAAGTCTACATTATTATTATTATTATTATTATTATTATTATTATTATTATTATTCACATTAGTAGAAATTATATAGAAGATACTTTTTCGGTTTTTCTTGTTATTGGCAGCATGTTTTGTCTTTTAGCAAATCATATTGCTATTATGTAATTTCTTTTCGATTAATGGATATGTGAGAAAGCTTGCCAGTAGCTTCTCGTGGGACGGTGGTTC
>JAECUM010050786.1:0-16728 GCA_016617855.1 Megalonaias nervosa | reverse complement strand
TGTAGGCTGCTTTCTGCTCTGGATAGCATCGATAGTATAAGAAAATGCGTCGATATGTCTCAGATGGCATGTATAACAGTGTATGTAGAAAAGGCTGTAATTTAAAAATGGCGATTGCAAGAAAAAAAAAAATGATTTGTAAAGTAATAGGGATGTATTACATCCCTTGCAATTTTTTTTTCAATCTGCACCCTTTATTATTAGCGTAATTGAATTTGGATACTGTCTATTTGTGTTCTTATTTTTTAAGAATTCTTATTTATATAAGTTCTTATTGATTTCGAAAACCATACACGATGACATTTACAAAATCTTCAATTTGTTGAGCTCATTCAGTATAACTGAACCAAATATCACATAATCACAAAGTCGACAAGGCAGTTTTGATTACTTCCCTTCCAAGGAGAGGTACGAGTTTGTCCAATCGGGGCAACTTCGGTCTTTTCTGTCAATCTAGAATTGAGTTTGTCATTCGTTTGGCATGCGTTACGCTGTGCGCAGGCGTAGCGGCATTGACCTGAAAGTTTCTACCGGCAAGTGGGAGCAACAAGGCTTGGTGCACGATCCAGAAGTTACGGATATTTGTGCTATCAAAAGGTGAGTTTTACTTTTAAAATAATTTGTTACAGCCTCACCATAGACGTTTTGTGCAGATTGAGTGCCATACTTATATATGACCATGTTTTGCATGCTTAACTTGAAATGCAACTGGTTTTGGTTTTTTTGCCATGTTCGGAAATGCATTTTGGATAGAGTGGTCTGACCTGAAATTGAATGAGTAAACAAGTTGTGTAGGAGGGCATGCCGGGTGAACACAAGAACTCTTGATTGCCGGGCACGCTTTAACGAAGGTTTAATTTTGCTAACCTCTTTCGACAACTTCAACTTTTAAATGACAAGGTATTTTATCTTGTCGAAAATGGTGTATAATGATTCCTCATACAAGAAGCTGGGCTAGTTTACAGTTTATATAGTAGCTGTTCTCTAGTTGGACTTGTTTACTTTTATTTGGAAGGGTTTAAACTTTATATTCGTAATGCTTCTTGACAATTTTATTTATAAGTACATATTTTAGAACTGAACTTTAATGGACTCTTCTTAAGAGGCAATATTTGTAACTCATGTTTTTTGTAGATGACAAAACGATGTCTATAATGAAATTTAGATTTTAATCTTGCTGGAAATATTAGCAGATAAAAACACAGTAGTTTGTTATTCCTACATTAAATAAAAGGAAAAATAAGCGGAATAAATAGGAAAAAAAAAAAAAAAAAAAAAAAAAAAAAATTTAGTGTGGATAGAGGGGGTCGGCTGTGAAGGCTGTGCGTGTAGCATCTCTCTAGTTCTTCACATAGCTAGTAGTATGATGCATTGATGTTAATATATGGTACAATCTATTTAAAACCTCAAGTAATTTCACCTTGGTTTTTTTTTGTTGTTAATATTCCAGGAATGCTAATTTCAGTTAAAAAGGTAAAGTTTAAAATATGACAGTTTAACTAATGATGGCAAAATTTTTCCATGTTCATTGGATTAGTTCATTTTAATTGTTTCACCACTGTAGTTAATTTGCAAGATTACAGCCACCAAGACTGGTTTAATCAAGTTATGCAGTTCCCCACCATATACTGCAGCTTCATTTAACTAAAATAGAAGATGAGTTGTTGGTGTAAGTAACTAAATATCATTTGCTTATTAAAAAGACCCATCAGAAGGCTAAAAAAAAATCTCTTGAAAATGCACAACTTAATGAGTCCAGTGGATGAGGGTGGTATGCAGGTTGGGGGACTTTAGTAATAGGGTTGTTTAAGTTTAAAATGAGACAACTATGCATTATGCTCACTTAATTTTTAGTATCTAATGAGGTGACTTCTGTGGGTTCAAGAATGAAAATATGAGAATTTTTTTTTTAAATCCTCAGATTTGCATCATCTACAGTTACAACCTTAAATGCACTTTTTATTATTTTCTTGTGCAAAGTAAGTTGACTCCAGCCATTGAAATACAGCAGTTGCAGGGCATATTACTTGCTATTTTTTCTGTGGAAGAGGGAACAGACAATGTATATCATTTTTGAAAGTGTAATTTGTTTCCCTACAAAACTGGGGGCTTGTGGTTAAATATGTCTTTCATGCTCTGGGTAACACAGTGGTATGGCCAGTCATTCAGTAAAAGCCTGGCTTGCATAAATACAGAAACTTATGGGATGGGTAAATATTAATATTAACAAAACTAATAATATTTTCTAATTGATGTGTTGAAATAAAGTTGGAACTTACTTAATTTGCAATTTGGTGGAAGGTATCAATTTTGAAAAATTTGAGCATTATGTATCACTGCTTCAGGATTTTTTTCTACATGGTGACATCATCTAGGTTGGTCATGAAAGTTTTGCTGCGTGGTGACATCTAGGTTGGTCATGAAAGTTTTAATTGCAGGATTGTATCTTGCATGTGTGGTAGTGAAAATTAAGACAGTGTAAAATTTTGTGCAACAGTTTTTAATCTGTGCTGCATAATTAATCCAAAATAGGATTCAGCATGAAATTGAGATCAAGTGTGCATGCTTTATTTCTCCCAATAATATCCATTTTGCTCCTCTGCAGTGTTACTATTGTGGACATTATTTTCATTTAAAGAGTGATGGTTGCTGAGCAATCATAAATTTGGTTGAAGTTAAGGTAGTACTTCTATATCACATTGAATCTCTTATTACACTTGACTGATATGATGAGACCTATTAGATTCATTAAAGAAAATGCAATGCTTGTTCAACTGATTAGTCATACCTTGGCAACCATCGTGCATAAAACTTAAGAATAATTTAATTATCACTGTTATAAATGAGAATCTGAGAGGAACATAGAGAATTATGAAGTGAATCCAAAATAATTCTGATGAAGGTCCAAAGGAATGAAAGTTCTGTATAAATTTCAAAACCGGAAATATACTTGTCTTCCAAGAATTGTGATGTTAAGATGGCACTGTCCAGAAATCCTTTGAATAATTCACAACAGTTCCAGAATAATTTTGTAGTCCAGGTAATGAGCACTTTCTGTTTCCAATGAACAGTCCAATCAAATGTTTTTCCTCTTGAATTATATGAGTATAACATAAAACACGCCTGCAGACTTACAACAGGAACAGAAGAAATGAGGATGACTTCAATATAGGAATGAATCTGATTGCTCACTTCTCAAAAATGCCTATTCATGTGACCTAGCCCAACCAATGGGAAGTTACTGGATGTTTCTAGAACCATTCTCACCTCATCAGCCAATGATAAATTAACCCAAAGTCATCATGAAGTCTTAATCAATGTTTCCCTTTACCTTAATTTATGCTTCAGAACCCTCAGATTTTTTATTTGACCCCCAGTTTTGAATCGAAGTTTTTGTTTTTACTCACTCTGACCCCCAGTTCTGACACCAAGGGGAATTTTGACTTCCAATCTAGCGACTCTGTGGGACACACTGTTAATATTAAGATCAATTTATGGATTCTATGTAATCTTAACAGACCATAATTATATATGCAAAATCTAACTAAGATAATCTGTACAACTTAAGAGCCATGATTATAAATTAGATAAAAATCAAGTACCAGGAATTAAAAAAATATAGATATACATAACACATGGAAATCGATGTTGGTTCAACTGCGATCTTCAAGTAAGCTGACTAATAACAAGACACAAATTTGTTTCAAGATGCATACAAATTAAAGTCCATTTTTAAGTTCTAGCTGAAATTGGTTGCCCTAACTCCCCTGTGCTTAGACTTTTTAAGGTTTATGTACAAAACAATTTAACATTGTATTTTATTGTAATCCTTTGAAGCCAGTAAAGCACCACAGGAAATGGCAGTTTATGGTGTGAGGGTGATTAATTTTCTGCTGGGCTATCAAAGTAATTTTATTGCTGTTAGCAGTGGGGCAGTGTGTCTGTGTCTGTGAGATTGAGAGAGATTATTCATGTTTGATAACATATTGTTGGAAAGGCCTACACAGGACTATGCATGAACTGTTTACAAGTATGTGCTATTTATTGTTTATTGTTAAAGTAACATTTATTGTAATGGTGTCCTTTGTATTATAGTGTGCACCCATTGCAAATTTAAATGTAAATATATGGTTTATAACCTGCTTTTGTATTTAGAACGTTTTTCACATAATTAAAGATTTGACAGATTTCAAAATCAGACTGTAGACACTTGGCTACAACAAAAATGAACCTGGTTACTGTGAAACTTACACAGCGACCCCTGTGGTATGATTGGCATTGATGTTCAGAACTTGTGGTTTACACTCATTCTGTCAGACTGGTTTATCCAGTTAGTACTGGTCAGTGTCGCTGTCACAGGTTTGAATACCATGGTTATGGCACATCATTGTTATCAGGTGTTAGTAATGATCCAGAAGACATGCCAAACCTGATTAGTTTATGGATACATTATTGTGATCATTGTTTAGGTTGGTGATAAAAATTGTCCAACTTGAGGCCAAATTTTTCTCTAGATCCAGTGGCATGTTCAGTTTTCTGATTTATTATTCAGTGGCTGCATTTTGACATTTTCCATTGCACTGTTGCTGTTTAACTTAGTCCCTACTCAAGTTTTGTTATTATTCAGTAATGCATTTTGCATATTGTTAGGAAATTGTGGCTATTATATTTATATTTATACAGCCTTGAAAATCAGTTACACTAGTGGTGACTTTATGCTGAACAAATGCATATAATAGCATGTGACATTAATTTTTTTCAGTTGTCAAACATTTGGCTTGAGCTATACTGATCATAGACTTGACGAGTTTATGGGATGGTCAGTTATTTGTGGTACATTGTCAGATGACATCCATCATGTGATAGCACATATCATTTCTACTCCTCTTAAACTAAATGGGGGATTGCCATGAAATTTACACATTCATCCCATGGTCTAGTTGGACCTAAATGAACATGATGCTGCTTGCACATCCAATATGGCCACTGCAATTTCCATCCTGAAATCTTATCTCTCCAGAAGAAGAATGGATAGTTATATTAATATGATGTTTCCACAAAAAGTCTTGTTATGACATCTAGTTTCTCCTAAATATAAAAGTATATGTGGTCTAACATCCAATGTGGGACCACTCCGATGGCACCATGGTTAGAGCATCTGTCTCTGATGCAACAAGTCGCGTGTTTGAGCCCAGGTCTAGTCAGATCAAAGACTTGTAAAAAGTGGTACTAATAGCTGCCTTGCTTGGCACTCAGCATTAAGAGGTTAATGTTAGGACTGGTCAGCCTGCTGTCATGATAATGTGACTGGGTAGGACATGATGCTACATATCTGCAGCATGATGTCCCAGTGCTAGACATCACTATAAACTGCCAGACTGCAGATATCATAACAATATGACCAAAATATTGTTAAAGCAACATAAAAAATCCAAATCACACATACACACACATCCAATATGGTTGCCATGGCAGCCATCTTGAAACTCTTGTTATTGCTTCTCCTGAATGGATGGTCATATCAACATAGGTTTTTCACGAAAGAAAATTCTTGTGATGGCTAGTTTGTCCAAGAAGAAAGTAATGCCAATCTGATGCCCAGTATGGCTACCACAGTGGCGATATTGACAATTTTGTTATTGGAGGAATCATTTCGTTTTTTATTTAACCTCATTATGTCTTATGCTGGCTTGTACATGGAATATGCTTTTCTGTTACATTAAAAAATAATAAATAAAGCAAAAAAAAGTTGTCTTTGCCATTTTTATTATCTTTTTAATTTCACTCGTCATTTGTCTGATAAATCTGACCCCAAATCTATGTTGATACTGGTGGTTGATTTGTGGGTATGATGTCACTTGTTCATTTGTGGTTATGTTGTCACCTGTTCATTAAAATGTGCAATTTTACTGGAAGCAAATATTTCCAGAACACACCTGCATACAGTTTAGATGCTTACCTGTATTTGGTAACAACCGTATCTAGAGCAAAATTCAAAATGGCTCAAGACATAGGGTTGAACTATTCAGCATGGATGTACAAGTTGTCAAACATAGAATTTGATCTGGAAATGTTATTTACATATCACCAAAAGAACCCATCAGCCAACAGTAACTCAACAGCTGCGAGAAAAAGTTTATAAAATGTACGCCAATGTGTTCTGACAAGAGTGTGTGCAAATATTTGCGTGTTTTAATGACTAGGTGACATCAATCCCTAAACCTTTAGTCAGTATGATGACAGGTGTGGGGCTGATTTGTCGGCCTAACTCATTATAAAAATTTGAGAATATTCTATATAAAGACTGCTGCATAAGAATAGTATAAGAGTTAATTGGTCCGGATGGATACACTCTTTCATACCATTCCTTTTTGTACTTTTCTAACTTTGTATTTATAGCAACTGTATATAATTTGTTTCCAAGAAAACAGATGGGTTTCTTTCATTTGAAACTTGGCCTGACAGATTCATTATATTGGTAATCAAGTTAGGTATCATACCAGTCTCTTCTTTTAAGAAAATGGTGCCAGATGTTAAGCGAAACAGGCTTTTACGGTTGGACTTGTTAATGAAAATTATTGGAGCAGATGGAGCTTTTCAAGCTTCAGAATGTCAGATCAGAAAAAGGACAAATCAGTACTGCTTTACAAATTTGACAAGAATACAAAAGTGATGTAGCACTTGGATTGAGCACATGGACTTCATGATGATTCAGCAAAAGTTAGACACAGACTAGTTAAAGTGAGTGCTGAATATAAATAATTTATCTGTGTGTTTTATTCTGGTTCTAATCCACATTGATTTTGCCAAGTATTTTGATCTGCTTCATATCCAGGCTACTGGTAAAAATAAATGTACATAATATTTTTCATACAGTAGTTGTGGCATGTAATATATAGATCATACTTTTTATGCTCCAATTACACCCTTTTGCTATTTATATTAACAAAAATTATGCTTATGCCCTTCTTGGGGTTAACATGTATCCTACCCTTACATGGATAGTCATATCCACATTGGGTTTACACTTGTCATGTCTGGTTGGTCCTAAATAAAAATATTTCCAATCTGAAGTCCATTATGACCACCACAGCAGCCATCTTGAATGTCTTCTTGTAGCTCTTGAATAGTTAATAGTCCAGTCAGTTGTAAATGAATAAATGAAGGTGGTTCAGATCTGACATCTGATATGGCCATCACACAGTGGCCATCTTCAAAATCTTTATTGCTACTCCTCCTGGTTAGATGATCATATGGAGAAAGACATTGAGAAAATATGAGTTACATTCCTTTTCAGATGGTCAGGGTCATTCAGTATTCAAAATGTGTCTGAAGTCAGGTGAAGTTCCAGTTCATGGCTCACAAGAAATAGCCATATATGGCTTCTTTTCATAGTCTGTTCATCACAGGTTTCTCATATAAGCCAGCTGTCTTAAGACCTTGGGGAGCTAATCTGGAGCATGAACAAACCAAAATTTGTGTATTTTGTTCAGTTGGTGATGATTTCATTTCCAGGATGTATATTGATCTTGTGTGGTACATATATTTGGGAGAAAACAACATATGCCCATAATTAATGATTATTATAGTGCATATAAAGCAATCTTGATAATAACCTTGTTTCCATTTACCTTCATATTTGTATCAGAGACACACCCATTTTTAATCTGACCCCCAGTTTTGACACAAAGGTTTGTTTTTTACGCAATCTGACACCAAGGGGATTTTTTACTCCCAGGGGATACACTGAATAATAATAATAGTGTGTCTGTCTGTGTGATTTGGATTTTTAATGTGGCTTTAATAATTTTTTTCGGTCATATAGCTACAATGTCTGCAGAGTGGAAGCTTATAGTAATGGCTAGCAAAGATATGTAGCATCATGTCCCACCCAGTCACATTATCCTGACACCAGACCGACAGTCCTAACATTAACCTCTTAATGCTGAGCACCTAGCAAGGCAGCTGTTAAAACCATTTTTGATAAGTTTTTGGTATGACTCGGTCGGAGTTTGAACACATGACCTCCTGCATCCGAGGTAGATGCTCTAACCACAAAAGCCACCAGTGGTCAATAATAATAATAACAACAAAAATGTGATCTATTGCTTAGTATTTGTTCAGAAATCAATTTAAAGGGTGAACCTATGTTCATTGGTCACCTGTGTGCAACAACCATTTTTGCCATTTCCCGTGAGCGACTGCTATTGAAAGGTTTGTTTATTAGAAGATATGAATTTGTATAAGAAAAGTGTTGCCTTTGATTTTTGTTGTTTTGAATTTTGCGTTATCTGCAAAGTACTTGTAAATGCAGGTGAGATTCTGGCAAAAACAAAGGTTTTTCAACTGAATTACTGATTCACTTTACCATAGGAGCTTGCTTTGGAAGTGCTGTACTTATTATTAAAGTGTAGATTTTTTTTTCAGGTGACTGAAAGGATAGTACCTTCCACAACCATTGTTTCTGCCCCTATCTCCTCCTGGTGAGTTTGATTTTACATGTAAATTAATGTTTGGGGTTTTTTTAACCTCTAGTGGAGCTTCTGGGATGGTTTGTTTTCCATCATCAGTTGTCTGCCTAAAATATGTGAATTGCATTGAAACTCAGCATCACAAGGTCTAGTTTGTCCCAATTGAAAATGGTGCTGCTTTGTTCACGTTTGTTTTTATATTTTGTTGTCATATTTGGGAGAAAGTTTAAATCCCCCAAGGGCAAGTTTTCTTTTAATGGATAGTCTTAAGTGAAAATGGTGCAGTCTGAATACCCAGTATGGCCACCACAGTGGCCATCTTGAAAAGATTGTTATCACTGCTCCATCTGAATAGATGGTTGTTTGACTTGGGGGGGCGGGTGCATACAGACTACTTATGTCTAGTTGAGTTTAAATGTATTTGGTGCTGATTTGGCATCTAATATGTTCACCACAGCAGCAATCATGAAACTCATGTCATTTCTAGCCATCCTGAATGGAATATCATGTAGGCACATGGTTTTCACCAGGAGACTTCTTATGATGTCTAGCTGGTTTTGAGTAAAATCTGTGCTAGTCTGATGTTCAATATAGCTGACTTCCTGACCAACTTCAGAATATTATCACTACTCATCCTAGATTGAAAATCATATTGATATTGGGCTTGCACCAGAAGACTTCTGATGATGAGTTAGTACTAAATGAAATAGTGCTGATCCCACATCCAATATGGCCACCATGACAGCCATCTTGAAAATCTTTTTATAGCTACTCCTAAAAGTAAAATCATATCGACATATGGTTTTCACCAGAAACCTACTTACTATATTTAGTTGGTCCTGAATGAAAATGGTCAGTGTCTAATCTTAGTCATGACCCCTGTGGCAGCTGTCTTGAAAATCTTGTTGCCACTTCTTCAAAATGGAAGTTATATTGACATGGTTTTCACCAGAAGACATCTTATGTTGTCTAGATGCTTCTGAATGAAAATGATGCTCAAGTGACTGCCAGTATGGCCACTATGGCAACCATCTTGAAAATTTTGTTATTGCAGCCCCACCAGAATTGATGGCATAATTTGCACCAAAAGACTTGTAATACTAGGTTGGTCCTAAATGAAAGAGGTTACCCTGAAGACATCATGTCCAGCTGTGACAATGAACACATTGAAAATCTTGTCGATCATTTTCCTGAATGAATGGTTATTTTGGTATTGGGTTTTCACCAGAAGTCTTTTGATGGTTCCTTGTTCATTCTAAATGAAAATAGTACTGACCTTGTATAAGTATGGCTGCCACAGTGGCTGATTTGAAACTTTCTGCTCGAGAATATCAAATATAGTTTCAACACTCAGAATTAAAAAAGAAATGGTTTTATCTTGAAATCCTGGATATTCTTTTCAGACATAACCGTTCAGCCTGTCAGCGGAC
The DNA here is from genome assembly GCA_016617855.1 of Megalonaias nervosa. Lineage (NCBI taxonomy): Eukaryota > Metazoa > Mollusca > Bivalvia > Unionida > Unionidae > Megalonaias > Megalonaias nervosa. The sequence continues at coordinate 6,827 of JAECUM010050786.1, read as the reverse complement.
CCTTGTTTTGCATGAGAATAGATATGTTCTTGATGGAAGACGAGGAAAAAAAAATGACTTTATCTTTAAAAGCTTCTTGAAGACAAATGGTTTTTTCCTGCAGCTTTCAACTCATTAAAATTGGTAGTAATTCAAGGGCGGGCGAGTTTCATTTAGTAACAGTTGACTCAGCCTTTTGTCTTGGACGGCATTTATCGTAATTCCTCACTGCGTTTGAGGTCAGATAGACCAAAGTTTCATTTTAACTGAAGAAATCAAGGGTTAGAATTGAATTCCATTATTCTCTAGAAACAAATTCTTGAAACACATGGGCAGGAAGGTATTGAAAATACTAATATTATCATCTGACCCATAGAGCTGATGAAACAGGTTGTTTTTGTTTAAGGATTTCTTTGAGTGGGGGCAGTTATTTCTTGGGTGGGTACATGTACTTGTTTTGTTCATAAGAATATTTAAAACTGAACATCTTCCTTCTGTCATTGAACATAGCTGTTGATTGGGAGATGGTCACTTTGCAGTTGATAGGCAGAGAAGATAGTAGATGTTCACATTTTTGCACATTATTATGAACAAAGACAAGTGTTGCCTGTGTGGGAGAGAGTTTCCTGTGACATATGGTCATAGTGGCTTAATGGTTAAGGTGTTGGAATTGAGATTTAATGGGCATAAATATTAGATACCACAGGGAGATCAGCTACCACATGTGTGTTCTATACCTTGAAAAGTGGTTTTGTGCTGTTAAGCAGATTAGACACACACACACACACACGCACACACACACACACACACACACACACACACACAGCTCTCCCTGGTTAAAATGCAGTAGTAGGGGTCTGCATTATGTACTGAACTGTGCTATACTGAGTACTACAAAATGGAACTGTTATAGCAGGCATTATCAAAACTTAGTTAAATAGTCCTATTTTGAAAAGGAAGTAGGAAACAAGACCAAGTTTCATTTTTTTTCTTTCAACCCACATTGCTGTACATTGGCATGGCTTGGGTCATGGGATCTATAGTAAGGCCACATTATATCTGGAATTACAGTATAATGAGGTGCATTATAATGGGGAAAAGATATTTATTTGTGTCAGTATATGAGAGAGGGAGAGAGGTTTGCAAAAATCCAAGTTTGTTTTGCACAGTGCTCTTTCTGCAGAATCCATATTCTGTGTCTTTGTGTGTATGCTAATGAGTAATTACATGTATTATTATAAGCTCATTTTTTTTTCTCCATTCACTTTACATTATTAGAATCATGCAGTATTTTCCATATAAATGCTACAAGCATGTGTCTAAAAATAGTATCATGTATTAGGAACTACTTTGTCAACAAACCATGTATGCTTATGTAGTAGACATTTTAGCTTTTGGTTGATTAGATTTGTTTGTGGATGAATTAAACAAGCCATTGAAAGTAGAGATGATAAATTTAATGATGTGGACAAGTTCACTGAGCCACAAAAAAAGCTTTCAGACAAGCAAACATACGACTGGTATGTCAACAACAAACATGAGAGACACAGTAAATTGAAAATAACATTCTGATCATTGAAAAAGTTTTATTTTGGAGAAATATTTCTAATTTGTAGGAAATAGAATGGTTCAGACTGTGACCAATGCTTTCTAGGGTCTATATAAATAGCATAGAAAAGCATGCCAATGCCAAGGGTTATCATACTGTTGTTCCTGGAATCGTGAAACTTGGTGAGGGGATAAAACTATAAGAATACTACAAATGTAGGTCACTGTGACCTGTAATTCATCTTTCACTGACTTTGTTTAAATTTTGTTGTTTATTTCCGAAGCTCATTTCATGATTAAGTCATTGAAGGATGAGATTTTATTTCTCTCTTGGTATCACATCCTTACTACAAAGGAAAGAACATTCACATTTTATTAGCGTAAGTTGAAGTTCTTGTGTTTGCGCCCTGTATATTTGCTGTTATAGTCATGAAAGATGGTGATGGGATGAATCTTGATGTGTACTATGTTCTCATTATAAAAGCAAGTCATGGTGAGTTACAGTTCATAGTTCATAGGCATTAGTTAAATTTTGTCATTTTTGTTTACTTCTCAAGCTCTGTTGATGCTAGAATCATCAAACTAAATGATTGCACTACACCCTTACCTAAAAAGAATGTTAAAGTGACCTACATTTCAAATTTTACTGGTGGAGGTTAAGTTTTTGAATTCAGTTTTGTTATCCTTGGCAGGTTAAATATGCATTGTACATGTGAACAAGTACAGGCTTGGATTAGTTTGGTGTTTTAAAGCACAACAGCACAAGTAGGTTATTATGTGCAGAGGCAATTAGAATAAATTTATTTGCACAAGGACACAGCAGAGATGATGTGAGGATGTGCAAATATGCAACTGTGGGAGTTCTACAAAACTGGTACAAAACTATATTGCCCTATAAGGTTTAAGACCAATTGAATAAATAAGAATCTAAAATGAAATCAGAAAGTAAAGATATTTATTTGATCAAAATATTTGTCATAAACGGACACTAGGACATTGATGTACTTAAAATCCTAATATGGCATTCTGGAGCATCTGGTATTATTGTCAGCAAAGCACCAATTCAAGAAAGTGAAACTCTGGCAGCTTAAGTTAGTGAAAAATCTTGTTTTGGATCAGAAGTGTCCAAAGGACAGAACCAATGAGCAGTGGAAAATTGTTCATAACAACCAAAAAAGAAGAGTTTCCCAACTTGTTCAAGCTAGCTAAGGTAGATAGCATATGCCCCTTCAGACTGTGAAATGGGAAATTTCAGCACATTGTTCATACACAGGTGATGCACAGATTAATCTCAGTAATAATCAACAGAATTAATGCTTATACAACTAGAGGCAACATCTGCAAAAAATTTTGATTTCATTAGAGCTCTAACAGTGGAGCACAAAGAAAGAGACCAACATATTGAAGTGTTAGGGAAATATTGAACTTGTGCTGTTTCCTCCCCATTTTTTCCTACTTCCCCTTATTTTTGTGACAAGGAAGAGCAAACTCCCCGCCCCCCTTTAGAAAAAATTCTGGCATCATCTCTGTAGTAGCCAACCCATGCAAATCCTGTAGTTGGATTTGAACCAGCACACTATTGGTTGGGAGTTAGGCATGCTAATCACAGCACCTGTGAAGGTTTCCTTTTCAGGATGATCCCTAATATTAGCTTGTAAAGCAGATTTTAAGAATAATGATTTCAGAAAGCGAATATAAAAATAACAGTAATCTGTTATCAACTTATGACCTGGGCCTGTAGTTTTTGATGTGATAGAAATGAATGTTCTTTATTAATATTTTGTCTCTTTTATGCTTTATTAGAGTAAGTGGTTGTGTAGGAGATTTTACATTATGTATGCACAACACTGGTTGTAATGTATGCCAATTAAAAGTGCATGTTGACATTTTTAAAATGATTCATTGTTCACATGTAAAGATAAAAGATTGAAAATCTTTTGTTAGAAAGGGGCTAAGATTGCTGTAGTCTAAGTTTATTGTAAAGATGATGTTGTTTACAGTGTCTGCTGGAGACTAGTGAAAGTTGAGGTGATCTGTGTAATCAGTGATTACATTCTGGTTACACATTCCTATGACAATTGACAGTGTCAGGAGCCAGTGATGGGAGTGGAAGTAGAAGGAATGAGTACATGCATACATGTGTTTGGTTTTTCACAGTTAAATCACATTAATCATCATTTGTTTTGTGTATATTTTGCAAAATTGGGATATTGACATTAGAATGAAACATCCATTATACAAATGTCACTTCTTGGAATTTTCCAGTCATACTGACCGACTCTTAGAGTTCTCTGCATGCACTGTTTAACTTGTTCTGTTCAGATATATCAGTTATCCAGATAGACAATATATCAGTTATCCAGATAGACAATTCTGTGACTCACATCCATGTGTATAGACAATTCTGTGACTCACATCCATGTGTATAGACAATTCTGTGACTCTCATCCATGTGTATAGACAAATCTGTGACTCAATCCATGTGTATAGACAATTCTGTGACTCACATCTATGTGTATAGACAATTCTGTGATTCACATCCATGTACACATATCCTTCAGAGATTTACAGATTGTATGAAAGTAGCTTGCCCAAGGAAGGCAATCTGATTAGAAAATTGAACTTGTCCTTGGGAGACAGAAGCTTGTCCAAAAATGTCAGCACATCATCACAACTAAAGTTAAAACTTTAGGTAAAATAAAATACGGGTTGGTTTAAGGAACTAGTATTTATTTTATAACTATAGAACTTAGTACATTATATATATATATTAATCATTTTATATAATATATATGTTTTAAAAAAACCACAAACTACCTACAGACCCCAATTTTAAACCAGTGCAATTTGAAACATGCATTTTTTTGTTTCTTTGCCTGATAAAGTTCTGAATACTTCCATCGTCGTCTGGTAAACGTCATGGTCTATAGTCATCGTAAATATTATCTGACTCCTCTAATGTGGATGCTTATTTAGAGACTGAGCTTGAGCTTTGTAAGTAACACTTTGATCATACAGTTTGTGAAATGTATAAGGTTGCAACTGAACATGTTACTTGTGCGGTAAGATAAAATAGCCACCCTTTGTTACTTGCCACTGAACCACACTTGTGGCACAATCATAGGGTTGTCATGTGGGAAAATAAGCTATGGGATTAAGGTAAATTATTTACTGGAAGAGGCACACCTCTGCTTGGCCAGTGTTCAAAAAATCTGATAGCCCGATGCCCAGGGCCTTTCTAATTTCAGATCGGGCCAGTCCTATAGTCAAAGTGAGGTGCCCATAGGGCTTGTTGAAAAAATATAATTTGCCTGAGAAAACTTGCATCACTCTGATGATATGCCCAGATGGTATTTTCAAGATGTTTACGTACCTGCCATAATGGGGCGCAGTCTGAATCAGATCACCACGGTCCTACAGGAAGTGGAGATCTGATTTTAATCAAACTGTAACATGGCGTGTCATGCCCAAACCCCATGACGTGGTCATATTTCAAGAAAAACACAATTTTCAGTAATCTTCAAAAACAGAATAAAAGCACCACTTTCAGTATATGCCCATTATGTAGCATATATAAATGATAAACAGTCATGCTTGGAGCTGATGTAAAACTATCCTTTGGGCAGTTTAATTAGTGGCAATTCGCTATCCGCAAAGCACAACAAAAATAAATTTCAGAATTCTTGGTTGACAGAGTTTTACTTTGTGAAGCATGTCAGCCAACCAGCCAAAAATAAGGACAGGGGTGGAATTGGTTCTTTGTATATACTTCAAGAACACATCGACATGCATCAGCTCGGTTCAGACCAGGATTTGTTCAGAGAATCTAGCAGAGAAGTTTGAGTACCAGAACCATCCAGCCTCTAGTGAGTGTAGTGTTGAACACTGATGACTTGATTACCATCAAACCCCCTGGAACGCTATTAAATTTATGTTTGAATTGTAGCAATTGCAACGTTGTGTGATAAATAGTATTAAGAGGTATGATTTTGGGCATATGGAAATTGTAGTTCGAGCATGTCGAATTTCAGTCAGGGCTTGTGATTTTTTTTAAGTCACCAACCCTGGGCCTGTGTGTAAAAATAATTTTCCTTGAGCACTGGTGGCACTGAAAAGGTACACATGATTGAGTCTCAATCAGAAGGATTGTCAGCTTGAAAACAAAGTGAGTGCTGACTTAACAAGAATGGGTACCCTATGGCTCATTTTATTACCTAGATAATTATGAACAGTCAGGTACTGGGTTACTGGGTTACTTGTTGACAGCTTGTCACCTTGAAATTGGCAGCTTGCATAAGAAGAATCTTTGACACGAAGACTTTTCAGAATGATTTGAGAATACTTATTTTTATCGATTTAATTATTTGCCAGACAGCAAGTATGTATCGGTATCCAGTAATTATTGTGTAAATAACGGATGATAAACACTGTTTGTTGGTACTGGAGACTCTGTATAGTGATAATGATTTTAAAGAAATCTGTTGTGGCTTTTGGTTATCAATGCCTTGAGGATGTCGGACAGCAGTGTTATAGCACTGATCAAGTGAAAATTAAAATGAACTTTATGGATGAAATAAATGGAGATCTGAGGAGAGATAGAGAACAGAACACAGGCCCCTTTTATACAGTTTATAACAATTAATTAATTAGATACAGCAAAACCAAATTGTACAGGACCAATTGTAGGATGTCCTTCCACCAGAAAAATAAAGTAACTCAAAAGTTCTAAAATGCATTTAGCAGTTCGATTTTATATTGATATGGCAAATTTCATCACAAAATTGGGTGTTTATTTTGAACTTTAATTGTCCAGTATACCTTTCATAACCTGATAAATGGTTGCTGTTCACTCTCCCAAATCAACATAGCTTGTCAGTTGCAGTGACTTGAACTGGGACAATCTCAGATTCCCTCTGGTCTACTTAAACATTACACTGCCTTTAGTGGCTTTCCTTGGTCATCCAGTGTCTGATTCTGTTTGTTTAGTCTCTTATTTTAGGCATGGAAGATATTTTCCTGATAAAATAAAATAAATGCAGTCAAAATCTTTGTTTAATCCTCCCTGAACTGAACATAAATTCCACTTTCCAGTACACTCAGAATAGCCTGTATCACATTTCACAAGGTACACTCCACTGCTAATTGGCTTCAGGTCATAACCTTGCATCCAGTACAAATGCCATATTTGTCTACATGCACTCAAACTTCTCTCTTTCCATAGATGGTTTACATATAGTTGGAACATTAATGTAATCGAAATTAGTTACATATTCTAATTGATCAATAGAATAGTCTACTCT
>JAECUM010050784.1:0-15440 GCA_016617855.1 Megalonaias nervosa | reverse complement strand
GTGCTGATGCTTCATGGTTCATGTAAACACTTATTTTCTTATAGTTAATTCATAGCTAAACACACCTGGATAATATCAATACATGCTATGTAAGGTTTCAACTATAGGCCCGATTCTGGACAAAGGGAATTCTATATCCAAGTGGAGACACCTTTGTTTGTTTTGCACTCAGTCAGTGATGTCACGACCAGGAATTCGAGAGCGACAGGTAAGTGATACATTACCCCAGGGCAGTTTCAAAGAGACCGGGCTGTAGCCAATCGGAACCAAGAGATTCAAATTTAGGGCTGAGTTTCCTGCGCAATCAAGATGTTATTTCAGCTACATTCATTTTGTAAAATTATTACAGATGTGAATCTCATAAGTAGAAAATCGCAACGAAGTTGAGAGCCATTAGGAGTACTCCATGAGCATAAGTTGTGCAACTGAAAAAGGGCGGGAAGGAATTCTTGTGAAATTCAAGTTTGGATTTGGAACAAAAGGCTTCTGAGGTAACATATCTTCACCCAAATTTGCCTTACTCTCCTAACTAGGGTTGTACGATTGATGCATTATTATGTACCTTTTTATTTATTAGAAATGGAATCTTCAATGTTTAGCGAACTATTAACATGCAAGATTAACGTATATTGATTGTTGGATCGTGCAATTTACTATGTTGCATTGTAATGCATGACTAATTTATTAGTGAGTTGTGTTAGAACTTGTACTTTCTTTATTAGTATATGAATATATATATATATATATATATATATATATATATATATATATATATATATATATATATATATATAAAGATTATGAATTATGCAGAGTTAGTCATTGTATGACTTGTGCACATAAAATTAGGTATTTGTATATTTTGTGCCGTTTATAATTTGTAGGGTAGGAAATGTGTATGATTGTTGTTGATGATGAGAGTTTACTATATTGACAAGTTAACAACTAGGGATGTGAATGCATGTAGCAGAAGTTGTTGATAATATTGTTATTGTTATAGCACAATTATTGTAGAACCAAGCATGTATGGAATATTTAGATTTGAGTGTATGAACTGACAAGAAAATTTATTTGCCATTATTCTAATGAAAGGTCTGTGAGAGTGTGGTTAATTCTCCTGAGATTAGAGCAAAGAGACCAGATTATATCTAATTTCACAGGAAGCTTTCTGGTGGGAGCAAGAGGCGACACCCAAGAATCGGAGAGAAGGAAGACACACTGAGAAAACGTGGGAGGTCTATTGTGACTTAAGCAGTTTGGGTAGGGGCGTAGTGCCGGAAGGAAGCATGGAAGAGAGTTCCGAAAGTGCAAGGAGAGCAGAGAGTCAAGGGTACTGGAAGTACCAAAGGAGAGAAACGAGAGGTGGACAGATGAGTAACAGAATCAACTCCAAAGGGAAACACGCTCTCTTAAGACTTTAATTTCATGAAAGGATAGTAATTGGCAACTGTAATTAGGTCATTGTTTGTATTTGTTGAAGAATTACAGTTGAGAAATTGTTGATGAAACAGTTGAATACGTTCGTATTTAATTAAATTGTTATACCTTTCACTTTGAGTTTTTTATACACCTAGACCATTGGCACTGCTGACTGGGGGCTCAAAGCCATTTAAATTTAAATTGTCTGTCCTTCTATGGGGTTAGAAATAATACCGTAGGAGGCACGTAACACTTAAATATCTACAAATAAGCACTCTTTAACAGGCAAAACCACAAATTTAAGTACCCATAAAAATGTCATTTTTAACAAAACCACAAAAATTGAGAGACATGAAAATAACTAATACTAAAGTATCTAATGAATCTATTTCTTTTACATTATTATCAGCATGTATAATTAAAGCAGATGCATTTTTTTATATTCACAAACGATTTTTGTGGCGATATATGAAATTATATGTGAAATCACATTATAACTGTCCAGTTTAATGTGATCCACATTATAAGAGAAGCAGCAGTATCCTAAAAGGATTAAGAATGAGTGACCACTGTACTTACCTCAATAATAGCTTCATGACACTTTAGCTTCTTTGCAAGAACTAACCTTTTGTCAAGATCATCCATCAGCATTAGGAATTTGAATACTTCCTGTAAGAACATCAAGATGTTACCTGTTGGTGAGCATTGGAGTACATGATATACCCACCTTACCCAAATCCCCACCATAAACTCAATCTTTAAAAATAAGTTTATGCATTTATCAAGGGAGATTCATGAGTTCTGTAACCATTTTATGGCCCCTAAGTTACAATTGTGCTTCTTTATTTGAACTAATGAACAGTCTATTCTCTACAGTATTAACAGTTTCAAGCTAAGAAGTTATATTCCTGCACTTTTTGTTGATTGGTTGCTGAATGAACTGAGCCCCATTATGAAGCCAGGTCTTTTGAGTGAGTGCATCTATTTCTCTTTAAGACGAGACTAGTATGAACTTTCAGAGAAAAGTACTTTGGTTCTCACATTGTGAATGCAACTTAAATCCAAAGGCCATAAGTGTAGTGAAGGATGTTTTGCAATTTATAAGTTAAACATTTTCAGACTGAGCATTAGGTATGAGGATAATGGTATTATTTCCAATAACAGCCACTGAAATGGAAAACTACTTAACACTGCAGCCAAAATTTCATGTGAAATTGACATAAGAAACTTACATATGTAATGGAAGGAAAAATGGATTGATGAACAAGAGTAACACTAAAACTCTCTTTGACATTATTTTGTGGAAGGGAATAAAACAAGAAATGTTACCCATTTGATAAGAAATATGGCTTCTGGAACACAAATGGTGTAACACTGTGCTTGAAAACTGAGAGAAAACACAAAACAAACACAGTGGGATGGATGGAGAGGGGTAATACTAGAGTCCATAAAATACATAATTTTACCAGTGAAATGTCAACAAAATGCAGAATGAACTCGAAAGTAGATGAATGCATTTCATTAAAACAGTGTGCATATGAAAAGTACAAAAAAGATAAATGATAAACACAAAACAAGAAAGGATTTTTTAAATGGATTATTTTCAAGCTACTATTAAATTTCTTCAATCAAAAGCCCTTTTGCATTAAAATCCTGGATCATATTCTGTTCAATAACAAATTTTCACCTCTTACAAGTCATGGCAAGTGCTCATTGAAGCAGACATAACAAAAACAAATGACAAATGCATAAAAAATAGTCCCAAAGTTAACTAGTATTAAAGTTTAAAAGAAGAATATACTTTTTTTTTTATAAACTATAAATTAAAGAACAAGTGTCCTTCCAAATAAACAGAGCATTTTACAGACAATATCATTTTTCAACGCATACATCCAATGTGTGTGATGTCACATTGTTTAGTACAGTACCATTTAGAGTACAGTAGGCAATCCATGTTTACCCTAGTGTCACTTTCACAACTAAACATTACAATGTAGCAATATTCATGTGAAAGGAGGATTACTGGATGCAGAAATTCTCATATTTACAGTAACTTATTTGAGACCGGATATTTGTAGTATATGATTTGGAACAGTAGACTACAGAAGACGTAAACAAATTTCATTTTGAGTCAGAATTGCATCACATATTTACCATGTAAATTATGCAGTGATTGGATCAAGTTCTGTTAGTTGGGAGACCGGTTTATGTCCACATTCTTCTGCAAACAAAGGTGAGTTTATTTGCAAGTTAAAATTTGAACCAAGCTTGCATATTGGGTGGATTCCAAGTTAAGATATACTGCCCCACCCTACACACCCACTATCAACTGAGCAATACCCTTAGTTTTACTTCTTGTCTTGGGGAGCAGCAGAGGGGGTGAACAGACCATTTTTGTAGAGACCTTATTTATGAAAATTAAAGGTTCCTACGAAGGCTGAAAAAATAAGGTCAGTAACGCTAAACCGCAACCTCTAACTTTATATCACGTTACTTTATCTCTGACGCGTTTTTTTATTTGTTTCATTTACGCGTTGGTCACTCGATATCGGTAGTTACCCCCTCTGCTGCTGTAAATTAAACAGCAATTATAGATATTATCAATAATGATTGGAGAACCACACTCAGCTAGATTAGCTCGAGAGCGACAACAGGCAATCAAAAAATATTTACCCGTCCGTGATTTAGTCAAACAACAACTACAAGCTCATCAGGAGTCTCAAGTGGAATTTGCGGAAGATACAGAACAATTATTTAAACCAATTGTCGAACCAACAAAGAAAATTGTTACAGCAACTGAGGCAACACAAAGAGCTCTTGAAACATTACCTGTTGATATTGCTGGTGGAATTCAAACAGCTCAACCACAACCACAGCCACAACCTAAACCACCAAGAACCAGAATTAAGATAATAGATAAATTTACACCTGAAGGTATCGCTGCTATCAGGGATCCAAATCAATTATTTGATATTGCCGCGTTTGGATATGATGAAAGACAAAAATATGTAAAACCAGTACATGTTAAATATCTAAAATGTGCTGATTGGATCAGGGATTTATATCGTATCTATACTGGCATTCCGGAAATTAGAGCTAATGAAGATATTATTAATTTTAATAGATTTGATGATGCTGTAAATAAATATATAGAAGAAAGAACTAAACAATTTGGATTACAGAAACCAGTAAAAACACTTGGAGAACAAGTTCAACAATTTCCACAATTACCTTGTGATTATCCACAACCACAATTACTATCACCACTACCATCACCACAACAACGAGAACAACCATCACCGCAACAAGAACAACAATTTCAAAAAATGATGAAACGACTTCAATCACACGACGACAACCAGTCAAAATAACAGAGGAAGAATATCAAGATCCTGGCGCAACTGGAAGTGGTTTAGGAAGTGGCTTTATTACTTGTCCCAATAACGTCCTTGCTGATGTTGATCGACTAGAAATTCTCATTGGAGGAAAACGAGCTGGCAATAATTCCCCAGAAATCATTAATGAAGCAGCTGATATTTGTAAACGATTATTTACAGGTGGTGTTATGGATATTAATGTGTATCGGTCCCTTATTAATGAAATCGCCGATGATTATACAGTGACTGAGTATGTAATTAGATGCAATTAGTGATAAAATCACTTAATAATAATATGATCGTACACACTCATGGACCAACCATGGTCAGGGCAATAAATTCACGATTACCAGTATACAAAACGACCTACGGAGATGGACTAGGTGATGTTGTTCAGGGTCTATTTAGAAGGATGGCCCCAAAAGCAATACCGCTTGCAAAGCAACTAGGAATGAAAGCTATCGATGTTGTTCGTGAAAAAGCTATTGGCGCTGTTGGTGATGTTGCTAGCAAAGCATTCTCAGCAATCAAGGATAGACTAGCGCGATTAATACAACGAAAACCTCAACCAGTAAAATTACCCAGCACTGAAGTGATGCCCGCAAATGTCAGTAAAATAATAAATCAAGCTGCTAATCAAAAACTAGCGGAGTTGGCTACCAACACTGATGTTGGGTTAGAAAAAGAAAAAAATATAACCGCTAGTCTGATAGCAGGAAGCGGTCTTCGTGTTAGACGAAGACGATAATAATAAATAATGTTCAAGTGTATATCTGATCCCGCGTTTGACATGGACGCACCAGTTTTAAAGGATGAATCTGTGCGTGATTATCAGTATTATTCTTATGACGCACGTGTACCTGACGAGCGTGGATGAATTGAACTACAGGTTCAAGATACGAGTAGATATTTCTTACCTGCTGAAGCATTTATTGAAATTGAAGGTAGACTTTTAAAAGCAGATAATACAAATTATGGACTTTTAGATCGACCTGGTTTTGTCAATAATGGTATTATGGCATTATTTAGAAGTGCAGCATATATGATTGATGGACGAGAGATTGAGATCTGTCATGAAAACGTCGACGTTGCCACGACGATACTTGGTCTTGCGCGATATAGTGATGATTACTCAAGATCAGCTGGTCCATCAATGATGTTTGCAAAGGATACAACTGATCATCCAGAAAGTAGAAATGTAACATTAAATGCAGCTGGAACTGAAGTCGCATCGTATATGAAAATTTTAACTTAGGATTCGCGTCGTGTCGAGCAATGTTAAACGATGAGGAAAGATTTTCATGTGCAATTCCATTATCACATATATTTGGATTCTGCAGAAATGTTAGGAAGGTTATATTTGGCGCTAAACACACAGTTGTACTTGTAAGAAAAGGTACCAACCATGATGGCGTGATGCTGCCTTTGATGCAGGTAAAGTAATATTAACAAAACTTTCGCTGTGGATGCCAGTAATGACTCCATCGATTACCGAAGAAGAACGTTTACTTTCTTTTATGAGTCAAAGTGGTAAATCAACGTTATCGTGGTTGACTATGACCACAGATAGTATTCAAGGCACCGTTGTTGGTTTATTTGCATGGCAGATAGCATCACAGCAGGGGGTATCAGCACCACAACATATATTTATTGCACTTCAGGAAAATGCCAGAGTAAATTCGCAGGTACGAAATCCAATGGTGTTTGACATGCTTGGGGTTAGTGAAGTTTCTTTAAGGATAAATGGACATCAAGAACCTTCTGAAGAAGTGTTGCTAAATTTCGATCAAAATCATGTAGCACGTGCTAATCATCGATTAATGACATTCATGGGGCGTGATCAGAATATTGATTCTGGTTTACAGATATCTCAGCGTGATTTTACAACACTGTATCCAATATATTACTTTTCATTAGAACACTTAGATTTGTTCAGACAATCCGTCGTTGACATAAATTTTCGAGCTCGTTTAACTCGACTGCCCGCTGGTGGTTATAGGGCAATTGCTGTTATACTTAGCGATAAATCGATGTTACTTGAGGGTGTTGGTGGACGAATGAGTTATTGATGCACCAGTAGAAAACATGTAATTAGATCGCTCATAATAATTATAATGTCACATCTAGTTAACGTCAGTCTGACTCCTGGTCAGATTAAAAAGCTACAATCATCATCAAAAAATAATTGTGCAGCAAAAATATCACTAAAGCGAGAACAAATCGCGAGTGGTCTGAATAAGCTATCATTATCAGAATGCCAGCATAAGCATTTTAATGAAGCCAAAAAATCAAATAAAGGTATAAAACTCAATCTTTCTGCGAGTGCCATTAAAGAAATCGTTAAAACGGGTGGTATATTCCCACTTCTCGCAGCAATACCAGCATTAATAGCCGCTGCAGCCCCAACTGTTGCAAAAGCAGATGCATTAGGTGCTGTTGGAACAGCTGCTGGAATGGCGTTAAAGAAACGGGTCAAGGAATTATGCACACAGAAAACTTAAAAAAAAGATCACGGGCAAAACAACGCGGAAGACGTCTAAGAGCACCAAACGTTCCACAGCCGGGCCGTCTAAGATTATCAGGCCCGGCATGCGGTCGCAGTCTAAGATTACCAGGGACCCCACATTCATGGTACGGAAAAGGTCTAAGATTACCCCGGTAACTTCGTCATCAAATTCGATGATTCTTCCTATGTCCAATTTTGATTTACTTAATGCCGCTAAGCAACTGAATATAAAAAACTTTAGAGGGGTTTTCATGCGTGATCAATTACCTACCGTTGCAATGCAACATAAAACTGGTATTATTAATCTCGATAAAAACTCTGGTTCAGGCACTCATTGGGTGGCGTATGCAATTGATCCACGTGGAATTATTTATTTTGATTCGTATGGACTGGCACCACCAAAGGAGTTTTTAAAGTATGTAAGTACTGCTCAGAATTCGATGCGTTCTAAAATCTGGTATTCAACATCACCAACACAAAAATTAACTGATCCACCGATATGCGGTCGAGAAGTACTCGCTGTACTTGATGCTGTATCAAAATCAACAACACCACCTCATAAAGTCGTGCATGAATATACTACGTTGTCACACTTAAACAGATATCAGTAAATATAATGGTAGATATTTATGGAAGATCTTCTCGCAAAGCTCAGCAGCAAGTCGATTTATCTAAATATGCAACTCTTGATCAGCTCAGAAATGAAATCGATGATTTATTAAATATCACAAGTGTGGATCAAAATGAAGTCGTTGTTTTTCAGGATAAACAAGGGCGATTAAAAACGAGTAATATACAACTGTTAGATGTTCTTATACGAATTCCCACCGCAGTTATTAATAATATCGTTATTTTTTCTGATCAAGGTAAAATACAAGATTCCGGTAAGTCAGTTAACAATTTTATCAGGCGAGCTGGTGATTCATTCACGGGTAACATTATCATAAACCGAAATAAAATTATAGACCTTGGAAACCCAACCGCAGATAGAGATGCAGCAACAAAAAAATACGTCGATGATCAAGAATCTAAGTACGTATTAGTCAATGGTGGTATAATGCGTGCATTTCTCAACATGAATAATAATGGTATTAATAATCTTAGAACACCAGAATCAGATTTCGATGCTGTAACGAAGAAATATGAAGACGATAGCAACATTAAGATCGCTAGCGATCAAGTAACAGCAATAAAAACAATCAATAATGAAATGACTACAATTAATACTAATTTTACTAATCATGTACAAACTTTCTTAAATTTTCGTAGAAACATAAACAGATCTATTAATGATTTTTTGGGAACTCCATGAACTGTTGATATAAAACTCTCCGATATTAACATGAAACTCAACAATATTGTTAGCGGAATACCTAATATTGTTCCAAAAACTAATCTGATTAAAATTCCTCACAATCAGATCGTCAATGTGGTATACACAGTAGCATCAGGATCAACTACATGGACACCGCAAAATAAAACTCTCGAACATACCGCAGAAGTAACTGGGTTATACAGGCTATTCCTGTACGGTTTGGAAATTACTGTGGCCACTTCATCATCACCAAATGTATATCATAATCCTCTGCTGGTGATGCTAACAAGGACATCAAAGAAACATTCACGTTGACATCAAAGGAAATGCCCCCGAGACATTACTGGTGGTGCCTGGAATTCGTAGCTGAAGCTTAATTAAATGACGTTGTTAGTATAATGAATCGAGTGACGGATTCACTTATCGACATTCAACGTCACAGATACGCTCAAGTATGTGAGTGTCAAACCAAACTAAAAAATATCATCGAGTAAAAAAATATCGCAGACGTATGGTTGTTATTGATATAATTGTTTACTCAGTTTCCGCTGTTACTGCTGGAACGGGGTTATTATTATCAACAATAACAATGACAGCACCTGCAGTTGTAACAATCGTCGTTTCAACGGCAACAACATGCGCAGGCATTCTTAATATTATCGCTAAAAAGATATCTACGTGTACAAATGATAAATTACAAGAGTATATAATAAAACTACACACAGCAACAACATCTTATTCTAAACTATCATCGTATCTTTCTGCGTATCTCAGCGATGGTAAAATATCTGATGAGGAGTTCGCAACGATAATGAAAACCTACAATGAAGCATTTAGTGATAAAGTAACTTGCGCGACTAAAGGTTTAATTCATGAGATTGCGTTCTATTAAATAACGGAGTATTTTAAATAATGTCGGCGTTAAGATCATTACAACAGATCATCACTAATACAACGCCGTCAAAAACTACTATGATATCATTAAGTTCAACCAATCCTGAATTTAGCGTTAACTTTCCAACTGCAATTCCAACAAGTGAAATAGCATTAGCGCAATTACAGGTTTATCATAGCTGGCCAAATATCAGGTCAAAATCGTTTGGTGGACTACCACCAAATAATTCACTTGTATTTGCGAATAAGAATAAACCTGATGGAACTCCTGATTGGCAAGTTGTTGGAATTTCAACCGGCAGTTATCAAATAGAACAGATTAATGATGAGTTCCAACGCAGAATTAAATCTATCACAGGAAAAGAATCCAAAATAGCAATCACTGTTTACGAACCAACATTATCAGCGGCGATTGAAATAAATTCCCCTGATTATGTTGTAGATATTTATCAAAGTTCCATCAGATCAGTGTTAGGATGGCCCGATGTTGCTCCCGTTTATCAAGGACCACCAGAACCACAACTAGATGATTTTTATATAGCAGAAAAAAAATACATAAAAATACCTGACGTTTATCTCAACGCGCTTGATTGGTTAAACAATAGAGATTATACTGATACCGATGGAACGTGGCTTCCTCGTTATGGTCATTGTTCTGTAATCAACCTCAAACGTGATCCAGCAACAGGACGACCTATACTCGTCGATGGTGAACACGTTACCGTTCCCTATGAAAAACCGATCGATGAATGGGTTTCTCTGATCGAATTTGAACATAATAATAAAATCAACGATTTAAAAAATTCGTTTTTATCGTTATCGCAGGTCTACAACAAGGACGTGAAAAAAAACATTATTGAGATAATACAGCATCTCAATAAACTCAGATCGGATATGTACATCATTAATAGAACTTTTATCCTAAAAATACTTGAGGAAAATAAAAGATCACCTTCAAAGGAACGTTTCATAAAAATATTTCTTGATCATTATAAAATAACAGAAAAACAATTACAAACGTTTACAATACCAAAACTAGATTCACGCGGATTAAAAAAGAGACTCGTAGATCTTATTGATGAATATTTCCCTAAAGTAATTGCAGCGTGGAGAAAAATTGCCCCACCACCGGTTATTCATAAACATAATAATGATCCATACGGTGGAGGCCGTCATATCTCGCCTGGTATTGTTAATATAACATCAACGATCGCAGTCAATCTAGTATGTGATGTAATTGATGACAGCTATCAAGTAGATCTTTCAAAATCTAGCCAGGCCCAGCAAGGCTACATATTATATACATTTAGCCCTCAAGCGCCTCCCGGGTATTTAATTGTATCTGAACCAATTAACCCCGTTTATCTACGTGTACATAATCCGTTATTATCGAGGATACATTTCAAACTTACTGATCAGCAAGGACGTATTTTGGATTTACAGAATGAAACGTTAAGTATAAATCTGTATGTGAGATCATAGCGATTTTATCACAATGCGTCATTAAAAAACAAAAAAAAAATATCCGAATCGAATATTTTTTTTTTTACTGGGCAGATCAAATTATAAGTAAACAACCTTGTATACTTACCAGGGATTTTGTTTAGCCATTGTCACATTAACTCCCATACTCATTTTCACAATGTTCTCTTAATTGTCTTATACGAAGGTTCACGATCTTTTTCTGTTTGTATTCATGAGATAATTCTAACTTAATTTTGTCAATAGCGTTTGAGAGAGGTACAAACAGCTTTACCTGATTATCTGTAACTGCTGCCAGTGACTGTAACATTGCATGCTGGATAAACTTCATGAATTTATAATCAGATGGTAGTGTGTACCGATTCTTTAATTTCTGTTGTTCTAACGATTCAAAGTCAGACAGAATTTTTTCAGGATTAAGATTATCAGATATATTTACACCATTATGTTGTAATATTTTAATCACAGAAATAATAACGTTAATATTTTCGGAATTCATTATATTATTAGTGTTTGTTTAATATAAAAATAGTAGTCCCTAAGGACTGTTTCAGGATGATTATATACACATGAAGATGATTATATACACATGATTATATCTTAATTACAGACAGCACATTAACCCCATGTGATCCCCTAGGTTGCCAAATAACATCCTAGCAGGATCAGAGGTCACATATAAACTTAATTCTAAGAATTTAACTAACTTATCCTAGGGCAACACAAAACATAGAATCTTAATTACAGTAGCGTATTTACAGCAAGCATATTTACAGCACATTAACCCCATGTGAAACCCCTAGGTTGTCATCCTAGCAAGTTCAGAGGTTTATACAAACTTATCTTATGGACGCATAGACACACCCCCAGCGAATTCCTAATCGAAACGAAATATTAGAAATTCAGAGGGCTGTCTAGGCATTATGATTTTATGTAGCCCTAAATCAAGCGTATTTACAGTAATGTACTCACAGTAATGTGTTTACACATATTTATAATGACAACACAGTACATGTAGACTTAACTAACTTATCCTAGGACAATATTACGTGCCTTCTCTACGTTCAATAGAAATTTTTGCACACCCCTCCCATCACAATCACCCAGGGAGTGCAAAATTGCACCCACCAAGTGACAATGGCGGGAGAAGTGTACAAATTTTTTTCTATTGAAACGTAGAAGGGCTGGCTACGCCCAATAAATAACAAATTTTGGCATCAAATCGCCTTCGCTGGCAATCTGCCAGTCACAAGATTCGAACCACGGACTTCGAGCATGAAAATCCAGCGCATTAGCAATCGGCCACCGGACTTCAATATGTATACGTAATGAAAATATTAGTATATAGTTAAGCGTAATGTACTTAGCGTAAAAGAATAAAATCAGAATTTATTATGCATTTCTTAATAAAATTAGTGGATTTCTTAATAAAATCAGAATTTATTGTAAAACGTGAATTTATTTTCAGTTTCCAAATGCTTGAAACTGTATTTACACAAAACTCACAGCTAAAAGTCTGTATTAATCAGACGTTGCCAAGGGTAATAAAATAATCGATAAGTTGGATAAACACACAATGCCAGCTCATTTCTAAAAATAACCTCATACAATTCACTGCTAGGTTGCAAGGCGTTTTATAAGAACGTAGAATATTATTGAGATTTTATACGATAATGTGCATAATAGCATCATTATTTATACAACGATGAAATTATTGAAAACTCTCAATTGTTGTAGGGTAGTTTTCACGACTAAAAATGAGGAATTTGAACAAATTTCACTGATTTTGATGGGGTGTTTTCATGACTAAATCAAGAAATCTTGACAATTTTGCTGAATTTCATTTTATACAATATAATATAATATAAATTTTAATATATTTTTTATAAAACTGAATAAATCTGATAAATCTGATTGAATTTCAATTTGAAACGATTGAGAAAAGCGAACAAAATTCACTGATTTTGATGGGGTGTTTTCACAACTAAATCAAGAAATCTTAACAATTTTGCTAAATCTGATGTGTATTTACACGATAAAATCAAGAAATCTTAACAATTTCGCCGAATTTCATCTTATATAATATAATATGATTTTTGGCATATTTTTTATAAAACTGAATAAATCTGATAAATCTGATTGAATTTCATAAATCTGCTGGGGGTTTGGCATGAAAAGATCGAGAAAAGCGATCAAAATTCACTGATTTTGATGGACTAAATCAAGAAATCTTAACAATTTTGTTAAATCTGATGTGTATTTACACGATTAAATCAAGAAATCTTACCAATTTTGCTGAATTTCATTTTATATAATAGAATATAAATTTTGACAAACAAAAAGACATTGGTTCATGAAGAATGTTCTGGTAGATAGGTGAACCTGATCTTTTGTAGAAATCTTTTGGAAAAGGCAGATCTCATGATATTATCTGCCACATATTTTACTGAAGGTGATGCTATGTTAAAGTATTTACTAGCAGAATTAATTGATTTAAACACAATTTCTTCGCCAGTCTCTGCATTTACGGCTTTAACAGCCCTCTTTCCGAATATTTTACACTTTCCTGTATTTCCATGTGCAGAATTTTTACTCTGCGTAACAGCTTGTAGATTATCAAGCGAGTTATTTTTGGGATTTCCATCAATGTGATCTATTACGAGTCCATCTTTGATGATTCCAAAATAACACTCGAACACGAATCTATGTGAGAAATAATTTTTTTTCTGGTCATTAGCAGTAAATCTAAGATAACCAAATTTATTAACATTACCGACTGGTTTCTTTAATCTGCAGTTCCTAATTACACCATCACAAAATGCTTCATAATTAGTGATTATTGGATGCTTCACAAACTCATTTTGTTTCATTTATATACTAATATTATTTGTTTAAATCATTATTTTGAAAATCTAGCGAGATAATCTTCTTCGGTCTTTATAGGAGATTCAGAAGATGTGTTTTTTTTATTGTAATATCGTTTCAGCATTCTGTATTTTTACCACCGCATTCCACGCACAATTGAGTTTTTCCTCTGACCCCCACACCACACTGCATACACGGTTTTGGTCCGAAACTGCCTTGTCTAACACACTGTATGTGAAAGCCGCAGAATTCGTTTACGCATGTTTTGTTACAAGAAGAAGTATATCCGATCATAAGCCAGGCACATCAATTCTTTGTTTGAATCATATACAAAAAGATTAAAATTCAATTAAATATATATTTGTCTTAATTATAATAATGCAGGAATTATTCGCGATTGAACCTTCCGCAGCTAGATTTGATCTTGACAGACTGCCAAAACACAAATTTAGTTTTTCTATGCAAGATCTAGCTTTAATGAATAAAGATACAACAAAACGTATCCATGAGGCCAAAAAGGAATTTCACGACGATGGTGTGGCTCATGTGTGGTCGACATTCAAAATTAAAAACACCGTTAATATGATGAATGACAAACGAGGAAAAGAGATTATTGACTACCTTGTTCAGAAATATTTCATTTTAATAAAATTTATTGTAAAGACAGACGATGACACCTGGATTATTCGTGACAAACGTGACTCTGTCCATAGGTCAGGAGATAATATTGTTATTAGTAAAAATTCCAGACCAGGTATACTGACTGGTATTGATAAACCGTATTACGAGCAATCATACCCTGTAACTGCGGTTGTATACGCGGTATACCCGTTAAATAATAAACCTGACATTGGGGATCTCAAACCTATGAAATTGTCAAGAATAAATTGCGTAGCTGAACGGGTTACAGAACACTTCACAAACGCGATACGCGGAAACGGCTTAACGGATTTACAACGCAAAAAAATAAACACCTGGGCAGAAACAGTTAAAGATACCGGGGCGTCTAACAGCAACATTGCTGAGCTGGGAAAGAAATTAAAATTCCCAATAACGGTGAAGATGTTAACGGGGGAGATTTTGTACAAATCGAAATATAAATCAAGGGAAGCTTCTATAGATATTATTGATCATAACACACATGCATGGACTGTAACAGTAACAATATTTCCACGAGATAGAACGGTTAAATTTTATAATGGTCATGTATTTGATGCTATCAGAAATATCAGTAAAATTGACCCTGTATCTGTTTGGCTGTTTCAGAGTTCAGAATATGATCATCATGATCAGTTTGTACGATCTAATGGTGATATTTATCGAACAGAATCTCTCCATGGGGAAATGAAAGATCTTGCACAACGCCTCGAATACACATCTGATAAAGTTAAACAATTACTTAATAATTGTTTTACCGTTCCATCAGTCACTGCTCACTACGCTCAGGAGAAAAATTTATGGAAACCGACACGATTAGAATTTCTTGAAGATGTCCAGAAAAGTTGTATCGAATACGGACACGGCTGATTGTGGAACACTAAATACGATTATAATGACGTTATCTCAGTTGATATGGTAGTGT
>JAECUM010050783.1:0-12403 GCA_016617855.1 Megalonaias nervosa | reverse complement strand
AATTCACTAATGAGGCACAAACCAATGTCGCTGACACGTTAACTGATTATATACATTTCTTTCCTTAATGCATACCTTTTTGCTATATCAATATACGTTTATCATTATAAAAAAAAATCAATGCAAACAATAACTGAAGCTTGGATCTGAAAATATCGCAACTTAACTGGTGTATACCTACGTTACTGTCGCCAGTGTAATTACGAGCTAATTCTGTCAGATAAAGATGAAAAATAAAACTGAAGATTGAATTAAAAAGTGTCTGAATCAATCGTGTATACTTTTTGAGAAACCTAAAAGCAAATTTTGAATAATTATACCCTGAACATTCATTCACGAGGCTTCAGAATGTAGGTCGCTAAGGTCATGATACATACCTAACCCTTTTTTATGCACGGCGTTTTTTGTGTAAAACGAGGGTTTTGGGGAGTATAAAAGGCGCTCAAAATTCACCTGTACGTTTTATTATAATAAAAAAAACAACCAAATAAATGGTTATTGCTGATGCATATAATTTTTTTATGTGCCATATGGTGTGATGTTCATTGGTTATAAAATATGGGATACTTACGTTACTTGGTCCAAATAATATGAAATCAAAATCAAAGGATTGAATAAACCCTTCGAAAATGTAATCATGTTTCATATATGTCTGAAAATAAAATCTTGATAAATCTATCAAGTAATATTTTGACAAATTTTAGCATAAATAATGCTTAATAATACGTACGTTACCGATACATACGTGACAAAGATATACTAAACTACGGAACACGTGATGATAGGCGGCCAATTTTGCAATGCTGAAAGTTGTCATGCCGCCATCTTTCAATTCTCAGTAAAAAAAAAAAAAAATCAAGTAAAACGAGGACAAGCCAGTAAAATTGTTATACTCTATGTACTAAAGACCACCTATAGGTGAGCAATTCAGATTAAAACTTTTGATTGACACTTACTTTTTTATTGGACAGGAATCAGTGAAAAAGAAAGAGTAGATATCATATGTTAAAATATAGTGACCTCTATGTTTATAAGTGATATAATCACTGTATATAATGTACTGATACATACGTTACAGAGCGTAACGTATGTATTAAGACTTAATCCAGAATAAAAACGATTATCAGTGTAAAATATTAGTACAATTTAGATCTTCAGTTTAGCTCTACTATACAATTATTCTTAAAAACACAATTAATATTGGATACATTTTTAAAAAGTTTTAAAAGTGACTATGAATGACATGAGTCTATTCGGTAACTAATGGTTAAAGGACTAGCATAAAAAAGAACAAATCTTTAGTGCGAAGGTAAATTATTAACAAACTATGAAAAAAAAATTCAACGCAAAGGTAAATTAGAAACAAATTATGAGAGTAAATATTTATTAAAAAAGATAAATTAGTGCAGCTATACTCAATACTTCACATGATAATAAGGTAACATATTATCGATACTAACGTTATTAGTCCCCTACCGGTGAATCGGGGGGGGGGGGGACTCAAGGTTTGCACGGACTCGTTCTTGTTTATTTTAGAATGGCCAAAACAAGAAAGGAAATGCAAAAGGCCTGCAGGGAACGCCAGAAGGCTAATGGTCCGGAGTTCCTCCAAAAAGAGAGAGCAAGGCAAAGGCAATATTATGTGCCATCGTCACAAGTAAGTAAGAAGAAAAGGGAGGAGAGAAACATGAAAAATACATTAAGAAACAGACTTTCACGGCTGAGAAAAAAGAAAGAGAAGAAAGCAACGAAAGCATAAGTGAACAGACCAGTGGATATGACAGTGATATTGTACCAAGAAATGAAGAGCAGAATGATCATCTGATAGTAAGGATACCATTTGTTACTAAAAGTAACACAGGAAAAGGTTTGCAGATGATCAGGCTTAGGGCTCTTGAGCGTGCCCACAAAAATATAGGTATTCTGAAATCTGACGTTTCAAACATGAGACGTAAGATAAAGACAAAAATAAGAAAATTAAGCAACTAAGTAAAAAACTCAGACTGTTGACGGCTCCTAAGGAATTAACACCAAGTAAACGAGCCGATGCAGATGTTGAAAATTTATATCTTACCCCAGGAAGACGGAATCTTGTAAGACGAAAACTCCTTGTATGCAATGCAGTTTTGTCTGAAATAAAGGCGTCAGAACAGCCTCATTCTCTAAAAAGTATCGATGTTTAAAAAAGTTAAGTAGCTTCACAAGCTTATGTAGGCGCTCTCTGGGAAATGTAAACGACAAAGGTCTCGCCTATTTTAAAGACAGACGACAATGCCTCTCGCGTTCAATTACATCATCAGTCCGAGATTTCATGATGCGAGACGATAATAGTCGTACAGAGCCAGGCAAGGCAGATTAAAAAAAAAAAAAAAATGGACAATGGAGAAAAATTACAGACACGGGTCCTGACCTATTACCTCAAGAATCTTCACTACAAATACAAATGTGAAAATCCGAATCACACTATTTCTCTAGCTACATTCGGACGTTTGAGACCAAAACATATACTGCTTGCCTCATTCATTTCCAGAAATCCTTGTCAATGTATACGTCATTAAAACATGTCCCTCAAAGTTCAAGCTCTAAGAAAGAATGGAGTCAAAATAAGTGAGAATCCTGAAAATCTAATCGGTAATGCAGATGACTTTCATAAACTTCTCAAAACTCTGCCCAGCAATGTTGTCTATAGAACCTGGAAAAAAAGTAACACTTAAGAAGGGGAAAACCAAAATGAAAATCGTGGAAATCGAATGTCAAGTAGAAAGCTTCAAAGAAGATCTGAAAAAGCAGTTAGAACCTTTTGACCAGCATGTACAGAGAGTCCGTGAGCAGTACCAGCACATAAGGCAGCTAAAAGAATCTCTTACTGAAGATGAAATTGTTGTACAGATGGACTTTGCAGAAATTTTTTCTTGTAGGTCTTTGGATGAAATACAAACGGCCTGCTGGAATCAGTCTATGGTTATCCTCCATCCAGTCGTTGCATACTACAAAGAGAACGATGAACTAAAACACAAACGTTTCGTTTTTGTCAGTGATGAAATGTCACATTCTTCTGGCACAGTTACTGCATTTCTGGACAGGCTCATTCCGGAGCTGAAGGAGATGAAACATAATCTTAAGTTTATCCATTATTGGACAGATTCACCGTCAAGCCAGTACAGAAACAGATTTATATTCTATTTGATTGCTAATCACAGAAACCTGTGCTCCATTGGTGCCAAGTGGAATTACTTCGAAGTGGGACATGGGAAAGGGCCATGTGATGGATTGGGAGCGACAGTAAAAAGAATGGCAGATGAAGCCATACGACAGGGAAATGCTGTAATCCAGGATGCTTCGGATTTTCATGCATGGGGAACAAAATCAAGTATGACTGGAATACGCTTCATCCACGTCTCCAGTGAAGCAATCAAACTGAAACAATGTGAACTGAATTAATTTAAAACAAAACCATTCCGAAACACAATGAAATATCACGCAGTCGGCATCACTGATGACCCTAAAAAATTGATGACCCGTGAAACCTCCTGCTACTGTTCAGTGTGCGTTATGGCTTCTTACTGCGACAGCTGGACCATTCAGAACTTCTCTTGGAGTCAGCTGACCACTTAACCAGACGAGAGCACTTCGTCAGTTACTGTCAGTGACCCACCAAGTAGTACCCATCCATCTGTACAGTCAGACGTAGCCATGGATCCTACAATCTCTGGAAACGACACCTTATCACCTGCATTTGTTGGATTAAAAGAAGACTTCGTAGCTGCCGTATACGATGGAAAATGGTACCTTGGAAGGATTGAAGAAATTGATATGGACGACAAAGACTGTGAGATTAACTTTATGAAAAAACAAAAGGACTGTTCAAATGGCCGGAACAACCTGATCTTGTCTGGATTGACGAACAAAATATCCTTTGTAAAGTCTAACCTCTTACTCCATCTGGAAAATCTGAACGACTATTCAAAATATCTGATACCGAAATGGAATTAATTAACAATGCATTTGCTTCACGTTAGTGAAATACATACGTTACCTAAACAGTACACGTGAACAGTCCCCTCACTTTCATCGGCTACAAATGTTGTTTTCTATATGTGAGACTATATATAAGTTCAGGCCTTTTTAATTGCACACAAAAGTGTACATTTAAGTTGTTTAAGCTTTAAAATATTTCCGTGTTTTACACTACGACACATACGTTACCATTCCATGTTACAAAACATTTTATAAAATACATTAGTTATTTTATTTCATTTAAAAAATTTCGTGAATTCACTTAATTAAGCATAAGAGCTTTAATCATTTTATCTTCCTATAAAATATAAAATAAGTCATAATGATTATATCAGATCAATGATTATGTGAATAATGATGATGTTCAACTGTCACATACAGGAGAAAAATACTAAAATGACGAATGTACGTATTTAATATGGTTAATCAAACATATTTGTAATAATTTCATGCCATATTTTCATGACCAAAAGGAAACCAAGAAAACTGAGTGAAAACAATTAAAGATTTAATAAACAGTCTCTTGTCGCGTGTATCTGATACGTACGTTATATTTTTGGAGTGAATAAAAAGGCATACACATTTTAAACTTTCGTGCTTATATTTTGAATCGGAAACTGTTATGATTAGAATGGTATTAATTTGACAACTTAAAATATTTTTGATGTTTTGAATATTCATTATTATCAATTTAAACGAAATTTAAAATTCGAGAAATTTTGGTAAAGATGCATTTTACTTTATGCACATTTGTTTGTCTTTTTTCATAACTAATAATAGCAAAACGCAATAATGTTTTGAATTAAATTTATGTGAAATTATCGCAAAATACCCAATTATACAATTTTCAACCATTTTCCCGGTATAATTTTATTTGTAAATCATAAAAAAGATACTTTCAAACACGAGAAGATCTCTTGCAACGTATCTATTTTGCTTGAGAATTAAGGTTTTGAGACCATATTTGTCAGTAAACATAAATAAAATATGGGTAAATTGGTGTATTTGAAATTTTTACAGTTTAAATTTCAGATATTTCTCTGTAAAATAGGCGAATAAAGTTGTTGTTTCTATATATTTTTTTTCTTCCATTTTTATACGTCTAATTGCGCCTCATTGGTGAATTTGGGTCTTTAGCTACGTTGTCTTCTCTTGCACTACCTTAATGTTGTTCGTGACTAGACAACAAACACTATGTAATGCTTGTATGAGAAAACGATGCACCTGCGTGAAAATGCTAGTAACCATAAAATGATAAAACTTTGTTTATTTGAATGGTTGCAAATATTATATGAACTAGGGGACGACATTAATTTTATAGTAAATAGGGTCATGTGTATCGGCTGACTGACAAACATGTAAAGAATGACGGAAAATAAATATGAAAATGCAAATATGTATTAAAAGATTTAAAGAGTGTATACAATTGTCATAACAATAACACTTCCTTTTGGTACAATCTGAAACTAACTCCAATTTGTTGTATATATATATATATATATAGAGAGAGAGAGAGAGAGAGAGAGAGAGAGAGAGAGAGAGAGAGAGAGAGAGGAAACAGGACATATGCTTTAAAGGGTTGATTGTGATTGTTAGAATGACGTCTGGGAAAGAGATCAAGAAAGTTTTATGATGATGTAGAGCAGAGGAAATCACGGACTTTTAAACGATTTCTGTGTATATAGTAAATTTCAAATTCACGTCACATCAGTGAATTTTTTTGTCCACGTAATACGCCATTTCCACATACGTATCTTGGAGGATCGGGTTGGTTAGCACTCGCGCCGTCTTTTGTGTGGCATATACGTTTGAAAGCAATTATTCGTAACGGATGAAATATAAATATCTAATCACAGCGAAAATGGTTTTTTCAGGTTTGACCTTTATGTAGCAAGTATAAATTTGATGTTTTTTGGTACAGCTGACGACACAAGATAGCACGTGTCATATATCTTACACATGTCCTAAGTATGTACCATGCAAGAAAGGAGCGACTGTCATGTTTGTGCAGCAGAAAGCAACGTCGTCATATCGTCGTTCACAGGCGCAAAACCATATATTGAAAGGATTTTGAAACTTGTTCAAACGAGTTTAAAAATACGATAAAAGGAGCTTTAAAGTCACTGAAACGACCTTACAAGTCGTTCAAACGAGTTCTAAACTCATTCAAACTACTTCTAAATTCGTTTTGAAAGGAGTTCTGATGTTGTTCTTTTTAATGGATGTCCTAAAACACTTCCATTGAATAGATTATCTTTGGTAAATGTTACAAAACGTAATAATTTTTGCATGCACAAAATAAATCACATTGATCTCTCAGTTTCAACAGGCATGCGCAGAATGGAGGCTTACTTGAATTTGCCGTTAATAGCAGAGAGCAACATGAGACTCAAACGGGCGGCCCTTGTCAAATATTGTCAAACATTTATTGGATCTAACGGGAAATTAACAGTTTTTACAAAGCTCCGCTCTCTTAAAATGAAGAGGAAGATGCAGGCTTTTCGGTTCATTTTCCTGTACAAATACCAATTATTAAACATAAACATATTTACAAGAACTAGATTTACAATAATGTGGAACGTTATCATTTTGCTATCGATAACTATAATAACTTTTCTATTTACCTTGATCCTGACTTAATGACTATTGTGACCGACTACTGCGAATATAGTGAACAGAAAGTAGCAAAACTTTCCCGATTTCCACCATCACTTAAGCATTTTTTCACAATAATAAAAATAAAAATAAAATATTACGTACTTAAGAGAGTTCTGTTTGAAGTTAAGTGCCCCTCAAAACACGTCGTTTCGTTACTCTGACCCAGAACACTACGTACCAAACAACTATCAGTCCTTTTCCCATTTATTGATCTGTCTACATTATGCACTCCGATCGAGCAGTGTTTGAAGTTGAGTGCTCCTTAAAACACGACGTTTAGTACTGATTGACCAAGCTACACTATGTATCAAATATATATCAGGCCTTCGCACTGATTGATTTAGCTACATTATATACATAGAGGGAAAGGTTTTAAAGATAAATACCCTCAAAACATGCCGTTTCGAAGTGATTGAACTAACTCGAGTACTTACTAAACCTCTATTAGGCCATATCGCACTGACCGACCTAACTACGTTATGTACCAAGGCTGTCAGTGGTTGAAATTAAGTGTCCCTCAAAACACGCCGTTTGCATGTTGTGGATTTAACACCATTTTTCAGAACGTGTTAGGTTATATATGGCAGCCAGTATAACTGGTGGAGAAAGAACTCGGGAAAACCCCCGATAAGAACTACCGACCCACAGCAAACTTTGTCATATACCCACACTGGCAGATCCCCATTAATGGTTGTAATAGTAGTTTTCTCTCGAGTAAGTAAGATGAGGCCCAACACATTCAGAACGCGCGAAAGTATCGAAACCCGACAAATGCCTTTGTAGTCGAATCTTGTTGGTTCAGATCCCCAAACACCCACAATTTTAAGTGCTTTTATGTTCAGGCACCCTTTGAGTGGGGCAGATAAATCAACACCACATGGAAAACCCACAGGGTCGATGTATTATTTGATTGCCGAGTCTTGGAGGTCTTCTTTATACGTTCACGTTCAGGGAGCCCAAGATTTGGCCACCCTAGGAAGAGCCCTTTCATTCGCACATGCACTCATATCATGAAACATACCTCTTGCTGACGTGTGATCCACATGTGCTTTGGTTATCGCATCTTGAGGATCGCGATGAACGTTTGTGTTCATATTCAGAACGCCACAATATAAGGGAGTTTCAGTCAAGGTCTAGGTAGGAGGAATCCAAGAAGTAAATGTTGGACTTGTTCGCTGGATCATGGTGCGGAACGAATGGATCCGTCACGTCCGCGACCCTATTTAAATTCATGCCCAGGTTCCCAGTTGTAACGTCGACAACCTTACTGAGATTCCTCGCGGAACGCCTCTGAATATCCTGATCGAGGATATCTAGTGCAGTCTGCAAGGACGGTGGCATGGCATCAGCGTCAGGAATCTATTGCCCTAGATGAGTCAGACTTTGGGTACCCTTCGATTGCCTGCTTCTCAAGTGTGAGTAATGCACCAATTTCCTCGCAGATAATCTGTGTGTTTACATAATCCTAGTTTAATATGGACGCCACCCTATTTGACGGGTGCATATGCAGCCGGAAAACTACGCAGATTGTTTTTTCCCCAGCTGGCGAGGTAGTTCACAACCGCGGAATGAAAGTGTTAATCGAGCGGCTTATGCATGGTGCTAAGCCCCAGATCTCTCCTCCAATTTAAGGCAACTCTTCGTGTCCACCCCCTGAAGCCAAAGACTTCGTGAAGTTACACAGTAACGTGGTGCCCCTCAAAAAATAAAGAAGTACGTTCTAACCGTAGTCGAAATCGCTAGCTACTATTAACGGACGATTGCTCTGGTGAGCAAAGAATTTTCAGACGTCGCGAATTCGATAAATCTGTTGTTTATAATGATTAAGCCCCAGTGGCCAAATTTATTAAACCTCGACCTAGCTTTAGAGTGTATGGGAGCAATATTCCGGCTTTCTGACGTTTATGCGAACTCATGAGGCGGGCCTTCATCCGGCGCAGGGTATAGCAGAAGTTTTAAACCTCACGTTGGCCGAAAGGTTGTTCAGACATCAATTCTTCCAGGAAATATTACTCTCCGAGCATGGAGTGAATAGGCTGAGAGATTACCGGTCGCTGTGAAAACCCTCAATAACGAGGTATAAACATCAACGGGTAGAGAGACTGGAGAAGCGATTTAAGACCCGCTCATAACTGACCATGAGTGTTCGTTGGTATCTCCGTTGGCCGGAAACAGATATATCTATACCCTTTGAAAGTTGAGAGGGCGTCGCGCCACTGATTCGGTAGGGTTGCTGAATACATACATTGTACTAGACGTCGTAAGATGGTTAGAGGGTTAGCGATCGGCCACCTCGACCTGCGTTTGTAGCAAAAGAACTACAGATCCTATCACAAGATACCTATCTACTGCCTAGGAGTATTCTCACTCGACAAGAAGCTCGTTGAGGTTATTGTCGGTTCGGTATTCCCATCGGTCAACTTGAGTAGTTATTTAAATTGGAGGTCTCTTACCTCCGAATATATGACATGTATTTCAAGGGTGAGTAATTGTCGAACGAGCAGATAGAGAAGATTCAGTCATTGCAGGATATGGGGGTCTAGTTGCGATAAGTGGCTGTGATATATAGAGCAAGTCTTCCCTGCGTACTACAGATTTCGGGGTCCTCCCTCCCCAGGCGCAAACTCGGCGAGGTGCGTACCCCAAATCACGCCAAGAATAACACAGCATCTCCTGGCTGGGCTATCCAGGGTGAGGACGCCCGGCAGGTTCCTGTTGAATGCTCTATCGGTTAGATGATAAAGCCTTTATCCGGGCAGGATCTTGCAGGTAGTGGGAGACTAAACAGACAGGTAAGGTATTCTTCTGGCAGATCGACGGCCTCCTTGGCTGTTTGAGGATGATAATAGGCTCGCGTGATGAATCCGTCAGGCGCGATTCATTTCTGGTGTCCAACAAGGAGAGGTTCATCTTTTTCAATCGGTACACTATTATTTAGTTGCTCTTGCTACGTATGGCGGTTCTCGTGGGTTGAAACTCGCTTTTCCGGTGAAAATTATTGAGATATATATGTTGCTAGAGGTCAGCCATGCCTATGACTATTACTACACCTTTGGTCCTTAGGGTCTCTGCGCTGTCCACCGCAAGATGAATAAAAGCTTTTGGCACAGGGGATCATCCGGATAGTCGATCGTGTCGTAGATGTGGGTACAGATGTAGAGGTGGAGGTTTCTGTTCTTGAGCACGTAACGCCTCTCCTTTCTTGGGCATCAGCTTCAACAGCCGGTATACTACCTTCCCAGATGGTATGCAAGACCGTCTGGTAGGTAGATGGTAACTATTTTGGCACGGTCAGTTTTCGGGGATTAGCTAGTTATCGCTGTGAGTGTTTTGAAGTACTGTAGATCGACCTCGAGGAGGCAACCCTTTGCCGCGTCTTTAAGTCGACGCGTTTCGAGCTTTGCGTAGCCGGTACAAAACTCTGATCGGCTCAGTTGTTCGGAAAGTTCCTTCCTAAATCATTTTCGAGCCTTTGCAATTTGTGAGCCACGTGCCCCCACCTACATCCAGTTGCGTCCACAGCGATTGCATGGTCAGTGAGTGGTGATGGTGCCGGCCCCTTATTTCTAGCCCACAACAACGACCAACAAATTAGTCGCCAAAAACTTTAGGTTGCGCGCTACCAAAAAAAAGAGGTCCTCTTTTGGATTCG
The DNA here is from genome assembly GCA_016617855.1 of Megalonaias nervosa. Taxonomy (NCBI): domain Eukaryota; kingdom Metazoa; phylum Mollusca; class Bivalvia; order Unionida; family Unionidae; genus Megalonaias; species Megalonaias nervosa. Next base: position 2,076 of record JAECUM010050783.1, on the reverse strand, counting down.
GCCAGTCCAGTTCAATCTACATGGGTATGTGAGAAAACTTGTCAGTAGCTTCCCGTGGGTCGGTGGTTCTTCCTGGGTTTTCCCAGATCCTTGATCCACCAGTTAGCTGGCTGCAATGTATTGCCTATCATGTGCTGAAAAATGTCTATCACTACTGATCAGCTTCGCTTAAGTTTTTCTGTCGCATGGTTGAAACAACGGTATCTTGGTCATCTTCAAGTTCTACTTCCGAAACCACAAAATCTGGAATATAAATCTAGCGCACAAACACCCTTTAGGACAATTTTCTATTTAATTTTTGTGGCAAATTCAAAACACGGAAGCAAAGAGCATAAAATCGTTGTAAATACCACTAGAAAGAAAAATGTTGTGTATAATTTGTCGTTAATGTTTTTGGCTCTTCAGATATTGAATGTTAATATAGTTTGTTCTTATGAAGGCAAGTCACCTTGAGTCTACAGAAGATCCCTCCATCTGGGAGAGCAAATTATAAATATTATTTGTTTATAAGAAATGTCGTGGTTACTCCCTTCCTAAATCAGTTATTCTTCAATTGGCTATTAACATGATTTTATAATTCAATGAGTTAGCTCCTATCCCTTCACAACGGAAGAAATAACTTTGGGTTGCTCAATCTACCACGGAAGAAAGAACTTTGGATGACCCAATCTACCAAGGAAGAAAGAACTTTGGATGGCCCAATCTACTACAGAAGAAAGAACTTTGGATGACTAAATCTACCAAGGAAGAAAGAACTTTGGATGGCCCAATCTACCATTGAAGAAAGAACTTTGGGTGGTCCAATCTAAAAAGGAAGAAAGAACTTTGGATGGCCCAATCTACTACAGAAGAAAGAACCTTGGATGGCCCAATCTACCGCATAAGAAAGAACTTTGGATGGCCCAATCTAAAAAGGAAGAAAGAACATTTGATGACCCAATCTACTACAGAACAAAGAACTTTGGATGGCCCATTCTACCATGGAAGAAAGAACTTTGGATGGCCCAATCTACCAAGGAAGAAAGAACTTTGGGTGGTCCAATCTAAAAAGGAAGAAAGAACTTTGGATGGCCCAATCTACTACAGAAGAAAGAACCTTGGATGGCCCAATCTACCGCATAAGAAAAAACTTTGGATGGCCCAATCTAAAAAGGAAGAAAGAACATTTGATGACCCAATCTACTACAGAACAAAGAACTTTGGATGGCCCATTCTACCATGGAAGAAAGAACTTTGGATGGCCCATTCTACCATGGAAGAAAGAACTTTGGATGGCTAAATCTACCAAGGAAGAAAAAACTTTGGATGGCCCAATCTACCAAGGAAGAACGAACTTTGGGTGGTCCAATCTACTACGGAAGAAAGAATTTTGGATGGCCGAATCTACTACAGAAGAAAGAACCTTAGATAGCCCAATCTACCACGGAAGAAAGAACTTTGGATAGCCCAGTATAATAAGGAAGAAGAGCTTTGGATGACTAAATCTACCAAGGAAGAAAGAATTTTGGATGGCCCAATCTACCACGGAAGAAAGAACTTTGGATGGCCCAATCTACCAAGGAAGAAAGAACTTTGGATGGCCCAATCCAAAACAGAAGAAAGAACGTTTGATGACCCAATCTACTACAGAACAAAGAACTTTGGATGGCGCATTCATCCATGGAAGAAAGAACTTTGGATGGCCCAATCTACCAAGGAAGTAAGAACTTTAGTTGGCCCAATCTACCACGGAAGAAAGAACTTTGGATGGCCCATTCTACCAAGGAAGAAAGAACTTTGAATGGCCCAATCCACCAAGGAAGAAATAACTGGGTGCCCAGTCTAGCACGAAAAACAAACTTTGGGTGACCCAACCTACAAAGGAAGAAGGAAATTAGGGTGGCCCAATCTACCACGGAAGAAAGAACTTTGGATATCCTAAGGAAGAAAGAACTTTAGATGGCCAAATCTACCGCATAAGAAAGAACTTTGGGTGGCTCAATCTATTGGAAGAAAGAACTTTGGATGACCCAATTTGCCAAGGAAAAAAGAACTCGGTGGCCCAATATGGAAGAAAGAACTGGGTGGCCCAATCTA
>JAECUM010050782.1:0-35696 GCA_016617855.1 Megalonaias nervosa | reverse complement strand
CTCACTTCGTCGTCGCGTTGAGGTGAGAGAAAGTAGATTGTTGTTGTTGATATAGGGTTTAACGCCATTTTTCAGCACAAGATAGGCTATACATAACGGCCAGTATTAATGGTGGAGGAAGAACACGGGAAAACCCCGGAAAGAACCACCAACCCACGAGAAGCTACCAGCAAGCTTTCTCACATACCCACATTGGCTGAGCCCGAGACTCGAACCCACACAGAGCTGAGATGTCAGTGATTCGTAATGGTGAGCACTTTAGACCACTCGGCCACTCGGAGCCCCAAGGAAAGTAGAAACGGTCTTGAGAATGAGGTCTTGAAAAGAAGCCTCACTCAATAGTTCATAGAGTTTTGGTTAATGACCATAAAACAATAGAAAGATTCCATCAAGGCGTAAGAGAGCGCGAGACGGGTCTCTGCAGCTCAAAATACTTTGTAAGATCGGCAAGGTGCATATCCGAACCAATTACCATGCAGTAGTATACATAATTTGTTGTTCCTTTCTCAGAGACGCCCCTACCCCCTAAAACGTTATGCGTTAACATTATTGTCAGCAGCTTTTTTTTAAGCTCAAAATGATGACTTTCATATGATAAGACTTTTCTAACATATTTCTGACAAAATTTGTTTTGTTGGAGTAGGGGGTCTCTGAGATAGGAACAACTCAATTATGTATACTACTATTACCTATAGACAAAATTTCATATTAAACAAATGAAATATTATATATAATGTATCACTATAAGTCAATCCGACATGTTGGACTTGATCTGACAAATAAATTTTGTAAGAGATTTAATTCGATTAGAGCAGCCTCAAGTTATACTGGTATAAAAACTAAAATAATAAGCGATTGCATTAAAAAAAGTTGGATATCATATATCACCAAAATATGGGTCAGTATGGTTATTCGTGACTGAAAATGATATGAGAATAGCGGGTTGGGTAGATGACGTGATGACATTTATTGACAATATGGTTGATATTTTATTTGATGATGATATTACCAAAGCTGTATGAAAACAAGGTTCCACTATCCGGGATCCCCTACCCTTCCAAAACTTTCTATAGTAACATTTTGTCAAAAATATTTTCACTTACCTCTGTCCACGTAATCCTATAACAGAAATGACCACGAATAAAATTTTAACTGTTTTATATATCGTTATTTTGAGGAAATCTATTTCATGACCTTGATTTCAGTAGGCGTTTTAAGAAAAAACCATTAGAAATTCCTTATCTTTGACCTTGATTTGGAGTGGGCGTTATATTTTAGGAAAATCTATTGCAAATTGACCTGATTTTGGCGTTATATTCTAAAAAAATCCATTGGAAATCCCCTATTCTTAACCTGATTTTGACGTCATTTTAGGAAATTCCCTGTCTCTAACCTTGATTTAGTTATTATGGGAATTTTGTATGGGCCTATGACAGTATAGAAATTCCGTTTGGACACTATAAAGGCAGTTAGAATTTTATTCGTGGTCATTTCTGTTATAGGATTACGTGTACAGAGGTAAGTGAAAATATTTCAATTTCCAAATACATTGGAGAAATCTATAGGATATATAAAACCCGCATTTCTGCCGAGTTAAAAGTCTGTATTCGTGAACTGTTGCTAAGAGACACTAAGATAATCGATAAGTTTATAGATTTGCATGCTATATAATGCTGTCTAAAAATAACCTGAAGCTAAGTACATGTCTTGTTTTGAGTCAGAATAATATATAGTTACGTTTTCAGCTGCAGTTGTGATAGAACTTGGGTCTGTCTGTCTGTATATATGGCTGTCTGTATGTATGCCTGTCTGTATGTATGTCTGTCTGTATATATATCTGTCTGTATGTATGTCTGTCTGTATGTATGTCTGTCTGTATGTATGCCTGTCTGTATGTTATGCATAACATTAACTTAGTACAACAAACACGACAACTGTTTGTTACTAAGCTATGCTTGACGGAGTTGTCTCGCTTAATCATCTGATATCATAGTCAAATCTGATCTATTTCCAAATCAAAATGCAGTGAATTAACTCTGATATAAACAAAAATTTGAGATAAACTCACTGATTGTCATAGCCAAAAAAAAAAAAAAAAATACAGTGTAAAAGCAACGTTAAAATCTAAATCACACACATATATGCTATGTTCGATTACTACAAAACTTAGCTGGAACAGTATTAAAAAACAGATATAGTTATATTTCTTGACCAACACATAATATCTCGACGTTTGCTATTAAGTAATATGTGCTATTGTGATTATATAGATAAAATTTAATTCTACCAGATACTTTACGACGACATTCAAATAGTTCTTTCATTCTATTTTGCTGAGAAGATACTTACTACCTTTCACGTAAACGTTCGACCTATCTAGGTCTATGTTAATTTTTGTAGACTGGTATTGACTGATCGGATTATGCAAATTGTCATATTTCAATGAAAGCTCGTCTCGTAAACTTTCGAGATAACTAAAGTATATGCTGTCATCTGATATGATAAGGGAGAGTTTGATTCTGTCAAATTTACTAAAACAAATACCTGAAATTTCATCGTTAAATTCAAATGATAATTGCTGGTTATTAACCATTTTTTTATTTTGCTATTAACTCCATCTACTAATGTTAAATTTTGAAACATTATTTTTAATGTTTAGACAAAATTACTTGTATAATGTCCAAGCGCTAGTGTGTTAATTCCGTCACTGCAATATCTTTTATCATCAAAATTACTTAGTCCCCGTTTTATGATCGTATCAGTTTCAAGTTTATGATGGTTTGTTCTCATAACATTTGTTTTGATAAAACTGACGCTATTGTTTAGCGCTGCTTTAAAATCGTCAAAATTCATCATCTTTTTCACATATCCTCGAGGAATACCTTTTGCTTTTTTTGTAAGTTTATTGTCATCTAATATGACAGCATACATTTTGCTCTTTCGTCCAACAAATTCCCTAACTGGCATAAACATAAACTCATCTTTCATTTTACCAATAACTTTTTTATTCGAATTATCTTGAAATCCACTACATGCTGGATAATCTGATAAATCGAACAGATTTTTATTATTGTAAATATCCTCATAAGCATCTTCACATTTTATATTATAAATTAGCGAATCCGTATCAGTAAATAGCAACTCTGAATCTAGCCACTGCTTTTTGGTAAAATTATAGTGAAAATCGTACATCAGCCACTTTGATATATCAAGTACAGCTGCACCAACATAAATAGGTTTATTTAACTTTAAATTTGTCTTTCGTCGTTATATTGCAACAAGATTTTCATTAAATATTTTCATACTAACAAAACCATCATCATTAACTAATTTATTTCTGCGACTTATATCATTAACGATTTCTATAGAGACTCTCTTCCGAATATTTTCCATCGTCTTACCGAACACCGAGTTGTTCATCAGCTTGAAAAAGTTTTTCTCAAATTCGGTTTTAGCCACAGCACGACGTTTAGTATTTAGATCAATATAATTTGCCATCCACTTCTACTGATTAAACTTTAGCACGCGATGGACCTTTCTCAGAATTAGTCCAGCATCTACTGCTTGTTTTAAATTTTTGTAGTGTATAACATAATTTCTTTTATCTAACAAATTTGGAAGTAACTTATTAACAATCGAGTTTTTTGCTGTTGTCGTTGCTCGTTGTTCAGGCGATAATAAACTATAATTAATCATCATTGACTCTGCGCAAAATGGATAATCGTTATGTAGATCATGTAGCGAACTAGGATAATCTAGATCAACTTCAACAAAATATGAGATATCGGAAAAATCGATATTAATTCTTCTCGGTAAATCTTTTTCAGTTTTTTTAAGAAATTAGTCTGGAGTTATCGAATGAAATCCACTACACGGCATTGGTTCTGACATCGCATAACCATACAAATTATTGCTGTCCAGATAAATGATGTAATTCGACGGGAGATTTTTATCATAATTTTTTAAGTACTTGTTATTAGCAGCTGCATATTTTTTTGTTATAACGCTAATTCCGCCTCTGATACCTTTTTCAATAAAGTTAAACATATCAACATCTGTTAAGAGATCTAGTTTTATTTTGCTTGTTTTTAGTAGAGCGTCCCAAGATAATCCTGGAGAGGAATAATACCAACAGGGGTCTAATCCATAATTGCTATAGCTTACTTGACGAAAACTCTCAAAAACATCTGCTAGCAATAATACATCTGTTTTCAAATATAGATCATGATAATCACCAAATGTTTTACAACTAAATTTATTCCAAATATCTTGCGCATATTTGTATTCGTCATCTGTGATATTTTCGTTTTTGAGTTGCGAGTAAAATTTATCTTTGCTAGGTAGAGAAGATTCATTAAATCTGCTCCAATCGTCGAGATACTCGTAAGGAAATATACCTTTTTTTGTCAGATTGATATAGTTTTCACCGAAGCAATTTCGCAAATTATTAAAACTACTGCAACCTTTAACAAGCTCATCTAATGATGCTGCCATAAATTGCAGACTGTCAATAAAACGTAATTTACCGAGCGTCACTGACATATACTTTTCAAAATTATTTGGAATACATTTTATTACGTTATTTAATTTTAGTTTAGCTTTAATATTTTCATCACCAAAAGCTTCTACAATGATATGACTATCATAGCCACGAAAGTTATGTAAAACTACGGGAATAAAATCTGGAGCATGAAATTTTAAATTACAACTATTATGAGCTGCTCCGCGATATTGGCCGGTTAAATGACAATGATCTCGCACCTTATCACGGGCTCCGTTAGAATCCACCAACAACTTTTCACAAATATGACAATCAACTGCTTTATCAAAGTCGAGTTGCTGTTTAGACGTTATTTTCATCGGAGCTGTTTTAAGTAATCTGTTAGAAATTTTATTAAATTCGTCTATTAAATTTTTTAATAGCCATACGGCAGGATTTTCACCTCTATATAACTTATCGGAGTTGAAAATTTATCGTTAGCGCAACAAGCTACTTTATAAGCTACTCCGCAAGGAATATGTTGTTGTATTTTTCTAGTACTTGATTTATTCGGATTATTTTCTGCTCCAACCACAGGAACGAGTAGACACTCGAAATCAGCGTAAATAACAAAAGGAATATTTAGTTTATGATTATAATTTTTAAATTTTAATATTTTTTCTTTTTCTCTAGGCATACTTATTCTTTGAACATTGACACAGTATTTAGATGCTTCTGCAGTCTTTCATCGCTAGAAAAACCGTGCAAACATCTATAGCAGAAATATTTTTTATTTTTATTTTTACTGTACTGTTTGCCAACTAGTCCGTTAAAGTTTTTTATCCAACAATAATGTCCTCGATTAAATAATAAATTTATTGTATGTTGCGTAGCATTTTCTGAGATATATCTCGGGTAAACGTTTTCTCGCTCATCTAGTCCGAAAACATTTACTGAGATACTGTTTTGTTTTTCAAACTTTGGTATATGATTTTCTGCTACTGGAAAAGGTATTCCTAAAAAATTTAGTTCGTCTTTGTACGGAAAATACTTGTTAACGCGATCAGCATTTTTTTTCCTTTTGGAAACATCGCAGAAAGAATAGACCATTGAAAACATTTGTCATCATTGTTTTTGACATTAATACAGCATTTTTTGTTTTTAATTTTTGAGGGAGATCGACGTAGCCAGCGCTATTAGCGCCGCTGCCGTGAAGTACGTTATATTTTGCTGTGTGAAATAAAACTTCTTTTATCATTTTAAATTTCCAACCTGATCCTGATGAAGTAAATTCTTCTAATTTTTTGTTTATTTCTTGATGTATTTCATCGGCGACCATGGCAATGTTTGTTCCAGTTAATATTTTTCTCGATTTTGGTGTTAAATATGGTTCCGAAATTTCGCTGTCAAAATTTTTTGTTTCAAAAATTATATCAAGTATATCTTCAACTGCGGGTAACTTTGATAAAATCGTATGATATTGGACTATAAGTTTGATACTTTTATGAGCAGCAAGTTCTCGAGCTATAACAGGTTGTAAAAGATGAAATAAATTTGTGGAGCTAAAATTTGCTAAAATTTTTTGATCATCAAGTTTGTAACTGTTATCGTAACCAGAAAATGCTGAAGCAATTTTTTCTGATTTGATAATGTTCTTTTTAGCAATATCTCGCAATTTTAACATTATATATATAGTAATATTTTATATTTAATTGAATTTTTTAAAATTCCTAATTAGAGATATAAAAAACCTTATAGTATAATAACAGAAATTTTGAGATATCTGCCACTGACGGCGGAAGAGCAAGAAACTTATCATGTACATCCGGAATACAACTTACACGCTGCAAATGCACTTGGTTCTGTTATTAATATAGAATCTAAAAAATTTATTGGCACACCAACACCAGCTGGTATGTTAATTTCAGTAAAAGGTGATAATGCAGAAATAATTAAAATGTTTAGAAACGATTTTCTTTATACTTTGTTTTGCGGCGATATTCCAGAAGGACAACGAGTATACAGAGCAAATGGCGCAGTTGCTGATGATAATATTGAAAATTTATCATTACAAAATGAATTTCAACCTCACCCAGTGTTTGATTTATATGAGGCAAATGATAAGGGAATTATTCGACATATAAGAACAAAAAAGTCATTGGAAAGTTGAATAGCAATAATTATTTACATATAATGGTACGTGGGGGAAAAAAGATATTTTGTTCATTATCTGTCACATCGTTTTGTGTTTGAAACTTTTAATGGCGGTATTCCTAATAATTTAGTTCTCGACCATATAAATAAAAATAAAACAGATAATCGTTTGGAAAACCTAGATTTAGTTACGTCAAAAGAAAACACAAGACGTGGAACTGGTGGTAGTAATAATTTTAAAAATCCAACCAAACAAACAATTTCAAAAAATATTGAAACTGGAGAAGATATGAAATTTAAATCAATTTACTCTGCAACAAAATATCATAAAATCAGTTCAAGTGTAGTAAAAGGAGTAGATGACGGTGAAAGAAAATCAGCAACGTCAATGTTGACATTTGATAGATTTAATTTTAAATACGATAACTAATGATATTTTCTATATCATTTTGAATAAGACAATTATGACTAAATTCCATAACATCATCACGATTAAATCGTAACGTCATCATTTTATTTGTGTCAAGTTTCATTTTTTCTGCTGCTGTTAATAAAAATCTGTCAGATTCGCCTAATGTTATCATAACATCAACAAAATAAAAACTGTTTCCCAACAAACAAGCTCGAATTGCCTCAGCTAATTCTTTGTGATTTAGTATATTAACTCGCTGATGATATTTTATTTCTCCGAACATCTTATTATTTATTAATTAGACAAAAGATTATTATAATAATGAACTTAATTGAGAGACTGGCTCAACTAAATTCGGAAGATTTTGTTTCAGTTTCAAATTTTACATCAGAAAATATTACTAATGACAGATTTGCTGATTATACTGAAAAAGATATTTTGTATAACTATGACGATGATGAAGAAGATGTTGTTGTTAGTAAAACATATTTAAGCAGACCAACAACTGGACGATATGATGTTAAATACCATATTGCTAAAAAAATAATAAAATTTAATTTTACTGTTGCCGAGCATCAAATATTTTGGCAGCTTATAAAGCCCTTTTTAAACGTAAAAATAGCTAGACAACAAAGAAATATAAAATACGATTTTATTTTTGTTAAAATATTTAATTTAATGCCAGTCGATGATGCAAGAAAATTACATTTAATTTCTCTGTGTAAACCAGTAAAATGTAAATCAGTACTAATAAAATACGAGGAAATTTATAATAATATTATTCAGTCGATGAGATCGACTTGGTTGGTACGCAACTGTTAAATTTATCGCTATACCCTCGCCATTTGACTAAACTTTTGTTGCCACGCTTTTTAATAATTTTTTCAATAACAAATATATCTTGTTCTGTTTTCTGAAGTTCTTGCTCATAAAAACTGCCAGTTATAGGCTCACCTAATAAATCTTTCAACGAGTATGTAACTGGTATTGTTAAAAGTACTTTATCAACAACAAATACTTCTTCGCTCCAGTTATGAGTATATCTTTTTTCAAATGTTTTTTTCGTCAAAGAAATTCTAACTTTATCACCAACTTTAAATTTATGTCGTCGGTACATGTTTTCGTTTGCTAATATTGGATTTGCAATCGCGTCGTTTGGCGACATTTTACTTTTGCCTAGCGAAATGGATCTGTGTTTCGTGTTATTATACTCATCAACAATGTTTTGTAAATTGTCAATATATTTACTCGTATTTTTAGCTGTCAAATATTTGTGGATTTTTTCGTTGAGCGTGCGATTAAATCGCTCGACGATGACACTTTTTCCCTCATTTCCTGTGACATATTTTTTAATGTTATTTTGCTCTAAAAACTGTTCAAATTTTTTATTAAAAAATTCTGCTCCATGATCAGTCCAGATTCTATTTGGTTTTCTTTCTGTGTTAACAATAATTTGTTTTAGCGCATCAATCATCGATGTCCCTGTTTTATCCGAAACGGGTATACTAAACGCGTATTTGCTAAAAACATCTACAACATTAAAAAGATATCTCTTTGGAGCGCCATCAGCGCCAACGTTAAACTGAGCTAGATTTGAAACATCAACTAAGTCTATCGCCCAGATATCATCAACGGCATTTGCGACAACTTTACGTCGCGGAAACTTTTTTTTTTTAGGTCTGTGTTGTTCAGTTGCAAGGTCATCATATAATTCTTTTTTACCGAGTAAGTCTCTACCGAGACCAAGTTTATATTTTGCTCCAATAAAACCCTGGACCAGCCTTCGGTCAACACGTTCTCGCATATCTACAGGTTTCATATCACGAAGTTCGTCTAACATTACTTTATCGCAGCTATGTTTATTTTGTTCGCTGTCTGGAAGATCAATATCTCTGTAGCAGATATCATGGCGCATTGCTATTGCGTCAACTTGATTGTAAGGCTCTTGTCCTGGCAGCGGATTATCGTTTTCGTCTAGTTGTTTATCAAGAGGATTATAAGGTCCAGTATATTTATGACCTGGCAATGTCCAACCGCCTTTTGGTTTCGGCAATTTTCCAATAAATTTATGTATCTCTATACCTGTTCCAGTTATTTCTCTGTTTTTGCATTTCTGACAATATGTAACAATTTTATTTTGCTCGAGACACAAATCTCTATCGCAATCGCAGTCGCATGTCATTATTTATTTAGTCGTCTACTAAAATAATTTTGTCAGGGTAACCCGCTCCGGACAACTTTGTTTTTGGTAAAAACATACTTTTTTTCTTCCACAGATTGCACAAATACTTTTCAGCATTATTCTATTATTTTTTGTTTTTTCTGTTTTTTCGTCTTTATTTTCTGTTTTAGTTTTACACTTAAGACAATATGTTGACATTGTATTTCTAAGTTTAGATAAAATTTAATGCAATCTCATCATTAGCGTGGGATGGTTGTTTGTCAAATTGCAAAATAAACTTTAAAAAATCTGGATTTTCGGTCATCTGTTTAATGAACATTACGCAATAATATCCACAAGCGGAAGTTCCAACTGGTTGAATTTGATTAGACGAATAATTTATTATTTTCGCAAGAGACTTCGTATCTTGTATTCTACTCATATATTTTTTCACTGCGTCACTTGGTGGAATTCCGACGAGTCAAAATAATTATCATCATAAACAGCTACCCAATGTGTGCCAGATCCGTCATTAAAATCTTGTATATTTATAACACACGAACCTAGAGTCGGTGGAATCGTCATAAGTTCATCTTTAGAATAAACTCCACTGAAATGTTTTACTTTTTTTAGTTTATCAAGTATATCAAAATTACTTAACGCAGACTTTATCTCCTTGTTCCTGGCAACATTAGTCCTCGTCCTACTCCTAACAGATTTGGCAACAGACTTCCCGCCAATCCCGCTAGTAACGGGGCTATTGGAATAAATCCCCCTTTTCGCCTCTGTCGTGTCTATTTTTTTCGTCGGTGTCTTTTTTTTCGTCGGTGTCTTTTTTTAGGCATTGTATTTATCCATCACATAAAATTGTTACCATCGATATTCGTACGAAAATTTTCTTTATACCACTACCTCCAACTGCCTTTTTCGTTGCGCCAGATACTGCTCCAGACGCTGCAGCTAATCCTAATGTACCTAACACTGGCAAAATGTTAGGTATTAACGTTCTGGCTATTACAGATAATGCTGGACCAAAGAAACCGCCATGTTTTGCCATTGCAGTTGTTTGTGCAGCGCTTAAATTTTAAACAAGTTTTTTTGCGATCGTATTTATTTACTTGTTTTTTGGTTAACATTAATTTTGTTAAAGTACCCGCTGCGTTATGGTTGACCTTTAATGATACTTGTCTTTTCTTTGCAACAGCAGCTGCTAATTTTTTAACTTGACCATCAGTCAAATATATTTCTTTTGCAATATATTTTGTCATCTTATATAACGATTACAGATTAAACTTGTACTGACATTTTACCTCCAACAGAGTCAATTGTAACAAATCTATCACTTATTACTAACGCATACACATAAAATGGTACAGCTGGAGCTGCTCCTAGTGTCCAAGTAATTTCAATATCAGCTGTGCTGTCTACAGCTCGCTCGCTATGTTTACTAACATCAAAATAAAATGTCGGATAAAGTGTACGAAATTCCTCTACTGATATCTGAGATCCATCTCCAACATCTTGATATTTTTGCATTGCGTAGAGCAAATGCATGTACGGTCTAGTAATATTTTTATTCTCATCATCTGCAAAATTGCATTCTATCGCCCGCTCCGGATATTGTTTTGAATTTATTCTAGCATATATTCGTCTAACATTAGCGCTATCAAATATCGCATTATTTTATTGTTGGTTGTTACGTCGAGCTTGTCTCTGAAATACAACAAATAATTGCCGTGGTTTTTGTTCACTTGATGTCGTTGTGACTCGCCATGTGTAGTCGGTGATATTCGGAATTGCTGTTTGATATATTTTATGTTGCTGAAAATAAATTCTGTTTGTGTGTTTTTCCAGCATATCATTTAATTTCGCCATTTTAGTGATAGATGGAGTTATTCTTGGCATCCATAGTGCAAGTTTGTTTATGACAAATTGTACACCGTCTCCACCAGACCTAAGCAGGCAGTCGTTTTGTTCTGATCGATCTAAAATAAGAGTATGTTTAAGTCCACGAAATACTTTATTGTAGTCTCTGCAAAAGCCAAATATTGTACTTAACGGCAGCATCATTGTAATTTGATGTGATTCTGCTGCAAGTGCTTTTCTCTTAGCATGATCTTCATTGTAACGTACATTTTTTACGTTAACTGTCGGGTTATTAACTAAATTATTAATCAAACCTAACATTGCAGTACCGTCAGCAGCTGCTCCTGGTATGGCTATAACAAGATTATTACAAGCTGCAGTAAGTGAGACTCTTGTAGCTTTTTCATCAGCAGCTACAGCTGGTGGGACTATACCAAAATTAGCAGCATTGGCGATAAGAAAATGTCTTAACAATTACAGCATTCGCAGCGGCATTAGCTCCAGCAGATAATGCTCTTATTAAAATAAATTCTCCCGACCAGCTGTACCAATTCCAGAGTCTTTAAACCACATCATATTAGTTGCAGTTGATCTGGAGTAATCGTCGGAAAACGAAATAATATTTAATATTGTACTTGCAACTTGTAAGTGATTTGAAATATCTTCGATAGATTGATTGGCCAGCTGATATTTAGCACTTTTAAATAAACACCAACAATCATTTATAAGAGCTACTTCTGCGTTAACTGCAATTTCGGCAGGTGGAACATCTACTGTCATAATCTGGCCACGAACTTCCAACATTGCTTTATGAGGAAGTAAAAATACGTCCTCGTCTCGAGTATTAAATGTTTTGGGGCCAGCCTTATTGGGACCGTTAGAATTTTCATCAAGACATTCAACATATTCGAATTCTGTTACTGTGTCGTCTGTGTCATAAGTTTCTGCAAAATCGAGAGAATTTTTTACGGACATTTTTTTATTTATTAGGTTATACAAAATTATTTCGGTGTTGTTACTTTAGATATTAATTTTTGTATAATTTGTTCTCCTCGTGGTGATAAAAGTTTTTTTGTCGTTGTTATCATTGCTCGTTGAGTTTCTTTTGTTGGTGCGATTTCTGAAATAGCTTGTTTGATTGTCGGTATACCACGTTGTGGATCGCCTTTTATTTTATCAGCTATTTTTTGCCCCACGGCAGTTCCAGCAGCAGATGCAGCTCCAGTTGCAAAAGCTTTTGATGCGTCAAGTGCAATTGGTGCAACTTTATGAGCTATTCCTGGAGCATTTTCTATAATTTTAGCAAATATATTTCCCAAAAATCCTCCTACTATTTTTCTTCGATAAACTTTTTTTCTCTGTTTCATTATATCTGAGGTTGCATAATTTTATTGTCTTAGAAAATATGTTTACTATTGTTCGCGCCTACACAACGCGTAGGTGTAAATAATAAGTAACAACTTCATTGTTAAGATCTAACTGTTGTCCAGACTGATCTGTCAACTACATATTTACTTCTGTTATTTGATTTTCAACGTTTAACTGATAATAAATAACCTGACGTGGACTAATTTGCATAAGAGATCCCGGCGGAACTTCTGATGAAAAACTATATATCGTTTGTCCTTTGCTACCTTTAGCTGAATAAGATCCAGATGCGATAGAGCAATTTACCAATATTGCGTTTACTTCACTTATATTTACTGGCAGTTGACCGTCATACGTTTCGGGTTTATCGGGAATAGTAGTATCAAATACATCATAACCTTCAAATCCTATCAGTGGTGCAATACTTCTGTGTGAGAAAAAAATTGACCATCATATTTTTTAATGTTACTCTAGCGCGTAACGTATTAGAATTTGGTGTAAGCTCAAAATTATCAGCTACATCTTTATTTTTTTCTTTATAAGTTCTTTTATTATTTTATTTAAATCGGTAATATTATAAGCTCCTTGTGGAATTTTTAATTTTATAGATTTGTGTTCTATCTTCCTTGAAGTTGGTGGAGGATGTGGATGAGTAACAGCAAATGCAAATTCATCGTTAATTCCAGTTTTTACATTAGCCATAGCATGCCAATAAGTGCAGGAAATTAGTCCAATTTCATATTGTTTCTCACGATCTAGTTCTATTGGCAGAATATACTTTACAGAAAAATTTGCGCTATCTTTATCAGATTGACCAGAGTCTAGTAATAATGTTGCTGACATTTTTTTTATATAAAATCATTACAAAAATTTATAAAATTAAATCGCCTTGATTATATCAAATCGTGATGTAAAGTTTTGTATTCGTCAGATGTTAATAAATTTTCTGATCTCAAATTATCAAGTATGTCAATAATTTCATTGTCAATTTCAGCACCAACATTTCCAGCTTCTTTTGATAATATCAATAGCATTAATCTGCCAATCATTTCAGTAACTGATGAAAATATTCTAGCTCCAGTTCCTCTTTTTTCTTCTACATATTGTTTTGCACGACTTTTATCAAGTAGAGAAAATTTCCTTTTAAAACTCCAGCTCCAACCAAACCTTTTTCTCTTTTGTCTTTTGCTGTTTTTCTAAATAATGCAGCGATAATACCATATTTCATTCCATCATAAAGTGGAAGCATATTTTCCTTTTCTATAGTTGTTTTTAACTCATTTCTAGCAGTAACACCGTCGTTTATTATTACAGTTAAATCATCAATAAGTCTTTTAAATTCAGCCTCACCCCATCTATCTATATTATCAAGATCTTCTATATTTTTTTCTAAAAATTCATCGTATTCATTATCTGTTATATCATTATTTGTTTGTTTTATATACCGTCGTCTTTCATCTTCAACTTCCATAAACTTTACCGTCAACTCGCCTACTCTTTCTTGCTCCTTTTCAATACCTTTTAATTTTTCTGATAAATTTGTTAAAATATTTTTAATCTCTGTTGTGGTTAAATTTGTTAATCTTCGTTGAAGCGCTAGTGGATCATTTATTAGCCGATCTAGTTCAGTTTGTCTTGCAACTGGATCAGCGATATTTGCTACAAGTGCCTCAGCTAATCTTCTTTTTTCTTCTTCAGATCTCTCAATAATTCTTCCAGCAGTTGCTTCTTATTGTTCTTTAACTAGTCCGAGTAAACCTTTTTCCTGTAGTCGCTTAAGTTCTTCTTCTGATAATGGTTTAGATTCAGGTTGTTTTCCAAGTAAAGCTTCAGTAATTGGTTTGAGAGCGGCGGCTGTTGTTTCTGCTGCAACCACTTGGCCACGTCGTGCTTGCTGTACTTGCTGTTTAAATTTTGCCTGAGATTGCGCAAGTTTTTTTAGATTTTCTATATGTTTTCTGTACTTTGCTTGTCTTTCCATTAATTATATACTATTTTGTATAAAAATTATTGTAAATATTTTTCAATACAACATCGAAACATTTTACTCGTATCATTTGTTAGTTTATCAAACAAAAAAAAAGTCGTATTTATTTGCCGTTGCTTTATGATATAATTCAATAAATTTATCTTTTGTTACATCACCACATTGCTCGTTCGCGATATTTCTAACGTCAACATTGTCAAGTCCTGGAAATAATATAAAACAACCAGTATTTCGCCTAATAAATCTGTCAACATTATAAAAACCTTGGGCGAGATAAATAGAGTTACATTTTTTATTTCGCGACAGTGAAAAATATGATCTTATTTTATTCATTTCCTCGTTGTTTAGCGGAATATCATCAAAAACAACTATCTTGTGTTCGGAAGAATCAAGTTGATTAACTGGGACCAGTTTTTCTGGTTGTTTGATAATAAAAAATCTTCGCCAGCCTCAAGATCATCACGAAGTTTGTTATTATAATTGTTAAGTAGCTCGTACTTATCTTGCTGAGGGTTAATCGTGTAAATATAAACGCGATCGTAGTTAAAATTATCTCCTAGAAGTAAGTTCATAAGCAAGTTTGTTTTTCCCGATCCAGTTCTTCCAACAATAAGATAATGACAATCTGGAAGTTCATTGTTATGTTTATGTTTCACCAAACGTTCTGTATCAAAATTTAATATCGATGATTTTGCCATTATTGTTATATAGTTTTATGCTATATAAAAATTGTCAAACGATAAATAAATAATGAGCTATTATACAAAATTTGGAACATTAGTAGGAGATTCATCAGCTGAAAGTACAACAATAACAGACGGTAAGGTTGATTTATCAGGTTATCTAAAAAAAATCCGGCGACACAATGACGGGAAATCTGTTTATGTCAAATCAACGAGTACTAGAGTTAGAAACAGATTATCCGCCAATAAATGTTGTTAATACACAAGCTGTTAATTATGCACAACTTAAATTAGTCGACAATAATAAACTAGATAAATCTGGTGGAACTTTAAGCGGTAACTTAGATATGTCAGGGAAAAAAATTATAAATTTGGAGACCAGGTATCCACCAGCAAACTTAAATCAGACTCAAGCGGTAAGTTATTTACAGTTAAAGTATGTTGATGATAACAAACTTGATAAAATAGGTGGGACAGTTACAGGCAACATCAATATGTCAGGAAAAAAAATTATAGATCTTGGAAACCCAGCCGCATATACAGATGCAGCAACAAAAAAATACGTTGATGATCAAGAATCTAAGTACGTATTAGTCAACGGTGGTATAATGCGTGCATTTCTCAACATGAACAATAATGGTATTAATAATCTTAGAACACCAGAAACAGATTTTGACGCTGTAACGAAAAAATATGTACACGATAATAAACTTGATAAAATAGGTGGGACAGTTACAGGTAATATCAATATGTCAGGAAAAAAATTACATACCTTGGAGGCCCAGCCGCAGAATCAGACGCAGCAACAAAAAAATACGTCGACGATCAAGAATCTAAGTATGTGTTAGTGCACGGTGGTTTTATGCATTCATTTCTCGATATGAACAATAATAGTATTATTGGTCTCAGAACACCAGAAACAAATTTTGAAGCTGCAACAAAAAAATACGTCGACGATAGCAACATTCCGACGGTAACAGCAATAACAACAATCAACGATGGAATGATCACATTCAGAAATGATTTTTCCAATCACGTACAAACGTTCTTAAAGTTTCGTAGAAATATAAACAAATCTATTAATGATTTTTTTGGAAGTCCAGCGGTTGTAGATATTAAACTTGCTGAAATTAACATAAAACTAAACGATATTATTAACGGAATTCCTAGTATCATTAAAAAAACGAATTTGATTAAAATTCCTCACAAGCAGATCATCAATGTGGTATACACAGTAGCATCAGAATCATCAACATGGACACTCAGCGATAACACTCTCGAACATACCGCAGAAGTAACTGGGTTATACAGGCTATCCGTTACGGTTTGGAAATTACTGCGGCTACTTCATCACCGAATGTATATTATAATCCTCTACTGGTGATGCTAACCAACGACATCAAAGAAACGTTTACGTTGACATCAACGGAAATGCCCCCGAGACGTTACTGGTGGTGTTTGGAATTCGTAGCCGAAACTTCTCAAATATAATAAATCAAACCCAGGGACTGGCACTATTGTATAAAATATGTAAACAAATATTATATAAATGAAAAAAAAATACAGTTGATTTTAATCATATTTCAGAAAAAATTCCAAAACAAGATGTGGAAGCTCTAATGCAATATTACAAATATTATCATAAAAAACTTTGGTGTGTAAAAAATGTTATAAATACTATAACAATACTTCGAGCAATTCACATTTGCCACTGTTAATGACTAGCTCTAGTATAATTTCAAGTGGCGCATCATTAAATCCGTTTTTAATAATATCTGGTGTCGGTGTTTCTCTTGCAACAGAGTGTACAAAAATGGAGCTTCGTCTTGCGACTAAAAAAAAATGCTTGTAAAACAGCAAGTATCACCTATAAAAAATTACTTGATCAAATACGATCTTATTTGCGGGGTATAAAATATGATATGGACGATTTAATACGCAAGTTCCGTATTATTGACAGTATGTTAACAGATATTCTGCCAATGAGAGTCAGCAGACATGAAAAAGATTATCATAAAATATGGGTTACAACAGTAGATATTTAATTTTGTATAGTTTTAGAAATATTATCAAATAAAATATCAACCATATTGTCAATAAATGTCATCACATCATCTGTCCAACCCGCTATTCTCATATCATTTTCAGTCGCGAATAACCATACTGACCCATATTTTGGTGATATATGATATCCAACTTTTTTAATACAATCGCTTATTATTTTAGTTTCTGTACCAGTATAACTTGAGACTGCTCTAATCGAATTAAATCTCTTACAAAATTTATTTGTCAGATCAAATCCAACGTGTCGGATTGACTTATAGTGATACATTATATATAATATTTTCAATCTCTAATTAATTTTGTCTATAGGTAATAGTATAGGGCTGTAAAGTAATAAAGATAATTGAGTTGTTCCTATCTCAGAGACCCCCTACCCCAACAAAACAAATTTTGTCAGAAATATGTTAGGAAAGTCTTATATGAAAGGCATCATTTTAAGCTAAAAAAGGCTGCTGACAAAAATGATAACGTAAAACTTTTGGGGGGATAGGGGCGTCTCTGAGAAAGGAACCTCAAATTATGTATACTACTCATGCCTTGAGAAAATTGAAGTATGTTAGAAATGGCAGCTCTATAGTTAATAGTGGATACAGAGCATTTTTTTTTTTTTTTTTGTTCTCAAAGAGAAACAAAAGGAAATCAACCACAGATATCATAGAGGGGCAGCTAGGATCAACAAGTTGCCTACTGCACCAATCACACAAGATTATCCACCTTGCATCATAGTGTTACGTATCGGCTCGTTCAAAGTAACACAAAGAGTGAAGACAACAAGCTTTGTAAATTTTAACAAAAATAATTTATTTCCCTAGACAACACGGTGAAAAGATAAATATGTGAAACAAGACTTACGATGATCCAAAAATATGTTCTAAATTTGTGAAAACACATAAGTCCTGTGAATAAACAGTTCTAAATTGATACAGTCTGAATCTCAGTTCCGTTCCAAGATGGCGGATGATGACGTCAGACGAAAGCTAACACAAAATGTCCAGAATGTTCACTGTAAAGCACAATTTGTATTGTTCTGTTCCGATTTAGAAATAA
The DNA here is from genome assembly GCA_016617855.1 of Megalonaias nervosa. Classification (NCBI taxonomy): domain Eukaryota; kingdom Metazoa; phylum Mollusca; class Bivalvia; order Unionida; family Unionidae; genus Megalonaias; species Megalonaias nervosa. The sequence continues at coordinate 17,474 of JAECUM010050782.1, read as the reverse complement.
TTTCATCAAATGTCTTTGTCCAAAGCCAGTAGTGTTGTTCTCCAGGGAAAATAATTACTTAGAAAGTAGATGAAATACAGCTACCACCACTAACAACACACATGTTGTTCCTAACACGTACGAATGAACAAACACCTCTTTCCAGCACAGAAATACCTTTTCCTTAAGGTATTAGAAACTCTGTAAGATGTTATGATGTGACTCTCACCTATGACTGACCACCATCTCAATGACTACCACTCTATGACTAAATATTTCTTACAGGTAACTGAGCATTTAAAACAAGCTAATGCGTCATTACATGTACACACGCATGAAGGACACGTGTGATTTCGAAATCACTACAATGCGTAAACAAGTATTATTTTGAAATAACGTGGTCACAGCCAATCATTTACATAGCTCTTTCTCACTGTTTACTTGATACGAAAAACCGTCATGCAAAAATCGTGCTTACACGAGTCACATTTACGTTTTAAATAAATATGATGTTTCTAACAAACTATTAGACCTTGCTAACATAATCATCACCATAATAATAATAACATTTAGTGATATAAAAACAATAAAAAATGAAACAAAGAATTAGAAGAATTTAAATTTTAACTCATATGTAATTTAACTACAGGGTCGTAACAATAGACTTAGGATGTAGAAGTTCTCCTGGCCTGAATGATGCAACTGGCAACTCAGCTCGAAAAGTTGTTCTGGCAGAGAGATCGCTTGAGAAGAGCCAAGCGTAAAGGTGGAGAATTTGTGGGTTGCTGTGGAGGAAGGATCCCCAGTTTTGCTACAGAAGATTCTCTAGTCTTCCAAATGGTTTCCACCCGATGATGAGGTGATGGCGGGACACGAGCCGCAGCATCTACTCTTATGAACATAAGATCCAAAACCCCAAGGGGGCATACATGAAAAAGGCCCCTGAGGTGGAGGGCCCCACATCCCATAGGGATTCATTGGGATAATAGGAAAGAGGGCAATACCGATTCGATCCCCTATCCTAGTCTGAGCCCGCTAGTTGGATGCCCAATGTTCATAATGAGGTGGTAGATGATGGAGAGGGGGAAACTTGGACTGAACCTTATCCCCATATTGTGAGGCCTTAGTATGATTATCAGAGATTACAGGATCGTCAGCTGATGCATCACTAAGGAAGGTGTGTTGCTGATCCCTCCCAGCTGGAGGGTACGACACAGTACCTCTGACAGGGTGGTGGCAGCGCATCTCCTCGATGGGAGGCAGCGACACGCTATGAGAAGAGCGGTGCATCTCCTCCTCCAAGGGAAGTAGACACAAGCTATGGCATAGGCGGATCATCTTGTCGCAATGGGAGGCAGAGACACGCCACGAGATGAGTGGTGCATCTGCTTAATAATTGGAGACAGCGACACACTAAGACGTGAGCGGTGAATCTCCTCCACAATGGGAGGAGGCAACACGCTATGGGATGAGTGGTGCATCTCCTCCGTAGGAGGCAGCGAAACGCTGCTACATGGTCACTGCATTTCCTTAATGGGATCTAGTGACGTGCTGGGAGGGGTATTCCGGTCAGAAGACCCCTTATTTTCAGTAACAGAGAAGCCAGAAAAATCTGAGGAAGAAGGAGAATGAAGTTTCTTCTTTCTCTGACAAGTGCGGCTGAAGTCTGCACGATTCCAGCTTTCTGATGACCATGATTTACAAAATGTACGACGATTTTTCCTTGTACATTTGGAACATTTAATAGTCTGGATGAGTTTCCTAGGAATATTTCTTATGGCCACACTTTCCTACAGACTGTGTTGACATTATTCCTTAATATAGTAAATAAATTAAAATATTTCTAATGTCACGTAAACCTCACCGTGTTTTTTTATATAGCGCGTACATAATGAACCTTTGTGATATCTGTAGTCAGTAGTAAATCGTAGCATAAATTACCAGTCTTTTTTCCGTCTAAGAAAGAGAGATTTCGGTGTTTTATTCAGTTTTATTGAGAAAATGAAATATACAAACATACAATAACAATTTGACAAAATTCAACTCGTTGAATTAAATACCTAGTATTGATACCGTATACGACGTGGTTTCTGCGGAGTGAATCTAAACTGTCGTTATTCCTTGCGTAAATGACTTACCTAGATATAAAATGATAGTGTATCCGACCCCTGCGGGTGTACACGAAGTAACCCCCAAGTCCCTGAAGGAACCGAAACTGGAGGGAAAATGTTACCACATAAATATTTGTGAATAAAAACGAACAGATAAAGTGACACCATTAGATATAATTATTGAGAGGCCAGGTCGCAATTGCTTTTAGACAAAAAACACTGCAACAGGCATTTTTTCTCTGGTGTTTGGCACAAGTTTGATCACATCTACATCCTTGAAAAAGATGAGCTAGCTGTGTTTGTTTTGCACATAGCATAGCTGGGACAAACGAGGAATTGCAGCATACTGACAATTCTTCACTCTTAGGGAGGATGTTTGCACATAGAACGGGATAGTACGTTTTTTTTCGGCACGAACAAGAAAGCTAAACAGTAGCTATGGCTGCTATTAAACATACAATTATGGTCACAATACAAATTAAATATGACGAGCAATAAAAAATTTTCAACATGGCTACTGTGATGCTCATATTGGATGTCTAAGAAACATCATTTTTATTTAAGACTAACTATACCATGGAATGAATGTGTGTAAAGTTTCATGGTAATCCTCCAAGTAATTCAAGAGAAGTAAACTTGTGTGAATGGACGACAGACAATGTACCATTCCGTAAGCTTTTTTGTTCTATGACCAGTATAGCTAAAACTGGTTTCCTCACAAACTTTGGATTCTCCACCATCTTCTGTTTCCAAACTTTGTAATTGGCATGTACTTAGGGTGAGGAGAACCCTATTCATTTGGGATCCAATGGTCATGGTCACTGTGACAGAATAAAAATGGTTTCCACACAGCATTCGTTCTGCATTACATTCATGGACCAAACTTTGCGGATGGCTTGCACTTGGGGTGGTAAAGAAGCCTATTGATTCGGGGGTCAAACAGCGATACGGTCAATGTGACTGAAACAACGAGAAGTTGTTTTTGCAGGAATCGACAGATCACTTAGCTGCTGTTTATTTTGTTAGAGTTGTTGCCTTTTTCTTGTAGTTGAATGAAGTGTCTGACACAATATCATTAGCGCAATTAGCCCAGCAGTTTGTCTTTCAGTTTTTATTGATTGTTGTAAAATTTCATATGGTGATCTTCAACAAATCTTGGCGCTTCCTAATATTTGTTAGAGTTTTTGCCCTCTCTTGATAAGCAGCTGGATTCATTGTATTAAAAATTTTGTGAATGCCACTACTGTTGCAGTTTTTAGAGGTTTGTTGCGAAATGGTACATTGGAATGTGGAATGGTACATTGAAATGCTGAATCAACAATAAGTTTCGAAGTTATCTTGCTCACTATCACAAACAAGGTCGACTCGAATTCGCCTTCGTTAGTAATCCATTGTGTTGCCAAATACGGAATTGTTCATGATCTTGAAGAATTTTTCTAAAGTCGATGGTGGTGGCTGTTTGCAAATCCGTATTCATTTGAATGTATCGGGCCATCCGGGTATGCTGACGAAATCTAAACATCCGATGAATTTTAATAACAATAATTCTCAATCGCAAATACAACTGCAGATTTCGTGCTAGCACGACATGATTGTTTCTTGGTCCTGAGATTTGGAACAAGCTTGATGCAGTAAATTTACGCCCTGATTCGTGAACGAATTGTGCAGTGATAAGGAAACAACTACTCACCAGGCACTGACAATGCTTCCGGTGCAAATGGATAATCGTTATAAGCGCGGTGGAGTTGTTCACGGTATTCTAATTCAGTTTCAAAGACTTGTGTTGAATTTTGCTGTAGAGTCGATGGAGAAGAGCTTTCCACTGGAACATTTAAGCATTCGAAGTTCGCATAGATGATATTATCATTTTTCGTTGTACCTTTGTAAACTTCAAAATACTCCAGTAAGGTTTCCATCACCAGTAACAACCCGGGTAAAATCTACTGCTGCGAAACAAACTTCATCTCCATCAAAACTTCCATCTCCAGTAAAATCTCAAAAACAACCTAAAGCAATTGGTAAAAAAGCAGAAACTGCAGCTGTTAAAGAAGAAGAATTCACGATGGAAAATATTAAAGAAGAAAAAGCCATGCAGGAAAGGATGATAAAAGAGGGAGAAGATAGGTTGGAAAAGATAAAAAAGAAGAAGCTAGGCTTAAAAAGATAAAAGAAGAAGAACTTGCAAAATCAAAGTTAGAATAGATGCGTGAGCAGGAGGAAGAGACCAAGGATGCATTAGAAAAGTTTTATGAAGAGGAAGAAAAAGTCCCTAAACTTAGCGATTATGAAAATTTTAAACGTGATGAGTCCTTGAGTAAAATGATCCAGGAGATAACGTATTCAGAATCTGATTCGAGCTTAGAATGTTTAATAGATTTTGAGCAAAAATAATTGAGAGAAATGCAAGAATTTTTAAATAGGAAAGCAACTTTGGAGGAAGCTTATTTCAACATGGTAGCAGCACGGGCCTTACTAGGTAAAGTAAACCACAAGTCTGGTTCAATTATTAAATGTGACACAGACAAGGATTGTAAGAAAGGGCTTAAAATGAGTGAAACAATAGAAAGATTAAAACAATTAAACAAGGACCTTAAGTCTCATGCTGACGAAAGAGAAAAAGTACAGAGATTACTTAGAACAAGAGCGAAAAAACCCCAAAACAAAACAGGCCGAACATAAATCTCAGCAGCCAGGATTAATTGGCAAACATAAATCATGGCTTTCAGGATCCAAGGAGGATGAGGATGAAAAAGGAAGTGGAATCCGCTACTTTCACACTTCAGCCGAGATCGTCTCTCGACTCAAGTTAGTGATCGCTTTAGAACAAGCTGGAAATGTCGGTGTGGACGTCGAAAACGAGATGGTGGAAATCTTCAATCATCTTCTGGATCAACAGCTCGTCACCTCCGATCAGTATCGCATTTTGTACGAGGACTTGATACAGACGAATGGCTCTCAGCGATACCACGCTCTTGTTCGACTCCAAGTCAGTCATGTCCACGGTGAGGTATAATCCTTACCTGGAACTGGACCAGCAGACAATGCATGATATCGCTCTCATCTCAGCCAAAATCTGGAACAGCTTCTTCAACGTCACCGCGAACAACAGTCGGTTTTTGTATGTCGTCGCGCTTCAGCAAAAAATGATGACGATTTCTCCCGGTGAATACAACTTCACCGACATTGCCACGGAAATCTCAGACGTCTCGGCCAATATTAAAACAGAGCTCAATTACTTACTCCATGCTATGGACTAGAATCGCTCTTTCAGGAAATCACGTCCTGCGATTTGACATTGCCAACTGCATCGGATCTTGTCTGGGGTTTAGCGCGGAAACGACACTCTCACAAAATAGAGTGTACGAAGGAGATATGTCAGTCAATATCACCGACGTCAACAGTCTCCTCATCAACTGTCCTCCGTAGGCTCTGCCCTCAACGTGATTTACACCACCTCGATTAATTTTCCACCAGGCTTGCTCATGCAACTTCGTCCGAATTCATTCATTTATTATCTCATCACGAACACGTACGCGATATCGGAAATCACCATGTGGCTGACAGATCAATCTGGCAATGCCGTTGATAACAACAACGAAAGAATCACCTATTACCTACATGTACGTCGTAAAGCGACCTAAAAAATGTAAGCAGATTAAATAAAGCGACAATGAGACCTCCACATGTACATCGACGTAAAATCTTCGGTGGATTCTTATCCACGCTGTTTTTCCGTGCGAGCGGCCCTTCCAGGCATTTGAGCCAAAGCTGCCCCCATCGCTCTCAAGGCCGCCGAAGCGAGAGCCACCGAAGCAGCCTCTGCGGCAGGAACGGCAGCAGGACAAAAAAATAGCTAACAAAATCATGCCAGTGACACCGTCATCAACGACTCAGGCAGTGTCATATCCCGTGGAAGAGATGCCAATCTCCAGATAGGCGAAGCAGGCGCTTCAAAAAGAAAAACGGCTTGGGTCCTCAGCGAGAGATCTGAAAAATATTTACAGGACTTGGACAAAAAGGTAGGCATCCCCCCCCCCTTGGCACTATCTTCTCTAGATATGGCTTAAAACGATTATGGTAATTTTTTATAGCACTCATATCGAATATCATCATGTATTCGAGATTCACTCTCGATTATCTGAGTCTCAACGATGATAATCCTGTGGATGACTCGACCACAGAGTACGAGTACGTGGAGTATCAGTACACCAACATCACCAATCTCAACGTGAGTATCCACCGAAAAATAGAGACGCGTGACGAAGATGTGTATCTCCTTCAACATAAGGCCTTTCTGGAAGTCCGCGGGAAAGTACAAACTAACGCCAAAACAACCAATGGACTATACCGCCAACACACAAATCACGCTCCAAAATAACGGGTGGTTGTTATTAAAATCTACACAGTATCAACTGAACAATCAGACCGTCGAAGAAATCAATGGCTACTTACCTCAAACCAGCACCATCCTGAACTTGATCATGTTCAGCGATGACTACATGCGATCGTGCGCCACCAACATGTGGTGGTTCAGAGATACTAATACAGGAGCAGCGGTGGGCTCAGAATATCCTACCGCTACCTATCTGATTCCTGCGGCGACCGCGGAGGATGGAGCTAATGTGATTGAAGTCAATTTCAAAGCAGGTTTCTTGTTCTCCCCTACTATAGGCTACAATATCGGATCTGCCGCTTGACGTGCTCTGACGAATAATAGCCACGAAATCTGAATGTTACTTATTCTCAGTAGCCTCTTCGGGGTATGTCGAGATATCCATACTATCTTTAGAGGTGTCAAATACACGTTGGTGTTGGAAAGAGATTTGCCCGCTCAGTACATGCACAAAGTATGTGGAGCCGGAGCTCCAGCCAGTGGATAATTTATCATGACGTGGTTGTCGTTGTGGATGTCTAAAATCACACCCTCCACCACGCACATGCTCGAGCTGGAAACAACGTTAGCTAGATTCACTAAAAAAAACTGCACTTCGAACAACACCACATCTACATGCAACAGTTCACGGAAGCTCGGGTCATTACCTCGTGGAGAGTCGCCATTAATTCAGGCAGTGAATTCAGACGTCTCCGTGGCCTTTCAACTGGTCACGCAGCGTGTGGATCAAACAGGAAGCAAGTACATCTTTCACAATGTGGGTTTGTCTCGCATTCACATCGCATTAACTCCAGACAATATCCCGAGTGAGAACTCTAATGCAGCTTCGCTGTAGGCACACGAAAGTATTCTCGAGCCTACATGATGCTGACGGAGGTCATGCAAAAGTATCAAAACATCGACGCAAGTACACAAGTCTGGCTGGACGATTTCGCTAACTTGTATCCCATCTTCCACTTCGATGTCTCCAAACACACCGAACGTCTCAAAGACTTCCCCGGTGACACCGAAATCCGATGGACGGTGGCTCCAGGTAACGATTACCTCTGCTACGCGCTGGTCACCTCAGATAGATTCTTGACGTTGGACGTTCTCAATGGAAAAAGGAATATCCTTGTATAGACACATCTGTTGTCCACAACCATGCCTAAAAATAAACATCTCGTGGGCGAAGTGACGGAGGCTCCCTTGCCACCCTTCATCAAAACCATGGCTCCCAAGTTATTAGGAATGACTGCAGCCACGGGAGGCATCACCGGAGCTACTTAAAGAGCAACCCTTGGAAAAGGTGTGCGTTGAAGGCGAGCAGCCATGACAAGGAAACGAAAAACATAATAGCATTTCATATAACGTCATCATGTCATACATTCCAGTCGAAGTCAAGCTGTCACCGCAGCAGAAAAAGTATTGCTGTGGCTGCCACCCATACAAGACCTGTATCAATAAGATTGAAAGCCTCAGCATTCCTCGGATCCAATCAGCTCATGCTGACCCAGTGGCAAGCCACTTCGATCTCCAAACATAAAGCGGCTCGAAAAGGACTCTCTCTGAAGTTATCTACGTCGCAGCTGTCCAAACAAAGAGGATTATCGGTCCTCTGCTCGCAGGCCTCGCTGAAATGTTACTGCCAGGATTGCTTGACATTGGAAGAGGACTCCAACTGCCAGGCACCACGCGCGGAAAGGGACTTGCCGACATGAGAAAAAAGGGTCTTTAGCAACTTTGATCTCGACTATCTCTTGAAATATCTCACTTTCCGAGGCATCTTTTCCGAAGATCAACTTCCAGAACAGATCAGACCTGACGAGAGCTGTGTCGTGAACCTCCAAAATTATTACGATGGACAGGGCACACACTAGGTCAATATCGTCAATGATCCTCATTCCGACGACGTCGAGTATTTCGATTCGTTTGGGGTACCTACTCCTGATGAAGTCACACGCTATCTCCTCTCAGCACATAAAGGAGCAGTCTATAACTCCTTACAACTTCAAGAGGTCGATGATAACACCTGTGGATGGTACTGCGTGTATTACATACAGGATAGACGCCGAAGAAAATCTTCCATCCAAACTCTTCTGAAAAAATACACAATTATATAGTACCATGGATTCGTGGTGTCTCAAGTGTAAAGCCAAGACGGAGAATGTTGACGCCATCGAGGTTGTTACCAAAAATAATTGGCACATGGTAAAGTCGAGGTGTGCCATGTGTGGTTCCAAAAAAGCACACATCGTGACGGTAAAGCTTCGTGACATGGATTTGTATACAACATGCATCATGCAGGCACTGCGAGCTCGATACGAGCTGCGTAGAACTTCACTCAAAAACAGATCTGTGCGTGGGAGATTGTAAAGGATGTGGACATCGACAAATTCTCGGAAGAGCCATAGATGTCCACGCCTTCATAGGAAAACTTCCCAAACTTCGAGGCAGATGGACGTTACCAGGACATAAATACACAGGGTCATAGAACCCTTAGAACAACATCTGGATGAAAACGATCAGCTCTTTCCAAGTCTGGAACCATACAATGGCGTCGATTCTATCGCCATGTATCACGATATCTGCTACAGAGATCAGCGTGACGATAAAGCGGGATGCGATTGAGTCATACTGAGGGATTTAAAAGAACTCAAGCCTAAACCTTTCAGAGAACATGTAGACTGAGCCCTCGTCTGAAGCATCACTGGCACAAAACATAAGCTCAGTATTGGCAACAATGCTGGCATAGGTATGCATAGAATTGGTTTTCACAGCTTCGGTGTACGCAGTACGTAGACGAAATATGGGCAGCAGATCTCGTCGATATGAGAGAGTGGCGCACACACAACGATCGTTTCCATTATCTCTTGACCGTCATCGATGTCTTCAGTAAATACGCTTGGGTCATTCCTCTCAAAAATAAAAAAGGAACTTCTATCGTGGAGGCGCTGGATCAAATCACAGGTACACGAAAACTCAATAAACTCTAGGCAGATCATGGAAGCGAATTTTATAACAAAACCGTCTCAGACTGGATTTAAAGAAAAACATCACGCTGTACAGTACTTATAATCCTCTTAAGGCCTCTGTCATCGAACAATTTAACCGAACTCTCAAAAATAACATGTGGAAAAGATTCGCCAGCGATAATACCAGTCGATACTTAGATTTCCTTCCATACCTCGTTGACCACTACAGTCATTTCTGACATCGAAGCATTTGTATGACTTCAGCAGAAGCCTCCTCCAAAAACTAAAACAGCAGGTCTCAGAGGACTTATTTTTTTAGGTCGCGTCAGAATCAGCAGACGAAAGTCCACGTTCGAAAAAGGACACACTCCTAACTGGAGAGAAGAAGTCTTCGTCGTCGATGCCATTAAAAAAAAAAAAAAAAAAAAAAAAAAACATTCCCATCACCTACACCCTCAAAGATTCTTCAGGAGAACCCATCCAATGATCTATTTACAAGCAGGAATTACAAAAACTAGCAAAATGTCTTCAGAGTTGAAAAAAATCATCTCCACTCAAGGTTAAAAAAATCATTCGTCAGGTGGTTTGGCTATCCTGAACAGTTCAACTCATGGATTCCCATCGCTTCCTTGACTACGATAGAGCCTCAGAAATAATCTTATTATACTTCTCCATCAAGCTCTTCTCACACACAGCTTTACATTTCACTGCGTGCTTGTGAAGACCCAGCTTCTCAAAAATACGCTTCAAATCATACTCAAATTTGATAAATTTTGCACAATCCGCCAACTGAACTCGAGTCACTTTATTCAACCAGTAATCAAATTCATTTCGCCGTGGCTCTGACAATGAAAACGCTTCACCTTATTTCGTACGTAATAACGCTAATTGTAGCGTTGCACTGGACGCTGATGACCGTGACTACGCTACACCCACTCCTCCTGCTCTTCCTCATCACTATCCTCACAATAAATCATCTCTGGCACATAAATCAGATTCTTATTTGCATACGCTATCAACTCCTACGCACACTTCAACCAGGCCGAGACGCCTCCTAACTTAATTCATACTCTGGTCCAGAACTCTTCTCACTCAGACCTAGCTTATCCACATGCCACATGGATAACATGGAAGAGACATCTTCACTATACTACAAGCAAACCTCTAATAACAAAACCAAAGTGAGCCAGAAACCCCACCGATCACAGATGAGGCACCACAGTAGTATAGAAAAATGGGGAAAATAGAGTGTTCACTCTAATGTCACACAGTGATAACAAAGTGAGTAAGAACCACACCTCCTTGGAGCCAGAAAACCCATTTTACTCAACAACAAAAAATGTGAGCCAGTACACCCATATCTCAGTAGTATAATTACATGGAGGCTCTCATGCTCACTCCTTCATCTCACTGTGATGAAAGTGAGCCAGAACCCCATTTTTCTATACTACTAGTGTTTGTGCAATTACAAGTGTTCTGTGCAAACCGTCGTTGACGAGTGCGATAATACTCGTGAGCAGATTTGGATAGTCTGCAGATACTCATTTAAGACATGGTTGAGCACCTGTGCCATCACGATATGTGAGCAAGGTGATTTTAGTATCTATAATGGGATGTTCTGCTGCATAATTAATATTTTCCTAAGCATAACCTTTAGAGTTATTTCGTTTCAGTATTATTGAATATGTAATATACATACGCGTTATCAAACTGGTTGATTTTTCCACTTACTGATGCTTGTTATCCAGTCGCCACTCTTTACTCCACCTCTGTGTATTAAGTTACGTCGATATAGAGGACTTATTTTAATTTGTTACGGAAAGTGATAGTAATTCGAAATTGGAAATTTGGCTTTCGCAAATAAACAAGATCGTTCCCGTTTTGGAATCATAAAATTCCATTGAAAAGTCCAATAAATTTTCTTCCAACATTTTGTCTGCCCAAATGTGCTCAAATGACCCATCACGGCAAAGTTTTACGTCAACTCGAATAGTAGCAGATTGTGTACATTAGTCTCCAATAGTAGCAGACTGTGTACATTAGTATCCAATAGTAGCATACTGTGTACATTAGTATCTAATAGTAGCAAACACTGTACAATATTATCTATTAACGTCAAATGTCTTATAGCGTTTGTAGATTTCCTCAATAGTGTTTTTTTTCTTCATTGCTTTTAGTAATAGCTTCAGCAGCAGGGAGGGGTGAACCCTACAAAAGTTAGGAGGGTTCGTTCGCGAAAATAAAGCTTCCAGGGAGGGCGAATCCTATAAAATTTTCAATTAGAGATTTCGCCGAAAAATAAAGCTTCCTACGGAGATGAAAATAAAAACGTCAATAATGTCAAAACCGAAGTCTCTAACCGACCCAAAACTTTTCCAATTAGGTTAGCTTATTTTTGTTACTTTATTTTTTTACTTTTATGTTTTTGTTTTTTATGGCGTATTTGTTTATGTAACCGTTCACTCAGTCTTTGTCGTCGCCCTCCCTGCTGCTATGTTTCTCAATCAAAAATTTTATCGAGACCTACACGATACCTCGACCGAGGATCAGGTAAATTTTTTGTGATAAATCCGTGTGGGGTAGCTTGCGCTTTTGAAAAGAAGTTTTTGAATTTAATCATATCCATTTCCCCTGAACACCAAGTCTGATGAATGTTTCACAGAGTATGTGTATCAACTCCATTAAACAAAACTTAAATATTGCAGTTATCTCTGATCACTTTAGGTATTTGTGTATATCGCTGAGTAACATATATAACATCAGTGTTTTTGTGTCTGCCTCGAGAAAATATCCGAGCTGGATTTGATTGTTTGTCTAGCATCACATCATTATATACTACAAGATTATTAATACGTCCATCGAGATCATCCACAGATGGGGCTTCATCAATATCGGTGATAAAATCAATAAAATCATTGTCATCTTCATCTTCATCAAACGACTTCGCTTCTTCATTAAAATCTTTAAACACATCATAGCATCGCTGATCATCTACGGATGGTGCAACTAAATATAACTTATCCAACTTGAGCCATCTCATTATCAGATTAAGCAATAATTGCGTCTTACCAGATCCAGATGGACCTATTATAATTGCTCTGATAGAATTTGGTAACGCTGCGTGATGCTTGATTGGCTGTTGCCTTCGTGTCGCTGAGAAGTCAGTGACATCCATGTTGTACAAATATAATAAATAATATGAATTTGTATTGTGTTCGATGTAGAGCATCCACCCCCACAACTTGTTTAACAACAACAATAACACAAAATAAAAAGAGTGCTCTTACAGGCATGTGTGCAGAATGTGGTACAAACAAATACGAACTTATTTCGTCTCGTACGAAGACAGGCGGTGATAGCGCTGCTTCACCTGGAAAATTACCAGAGACTCCATGGGCTAAATACCCAGGAGAAAAACATCTTCCTGGAAATAATTATTGTGGTCCTGGAACCCGACTTGATATCCGACTTGACGAACGAGACCAACCAAGGCCGGAGAGTATCCAATAAATGCGATTGATCAAGCATGCCACATTCATGATGTTGCGTATAAAAATAAAGATTTACAACAACGACATATTGCAAATGTGAAGTTGATTCATTCCTTAAATTCCATAAAAAAATAAATCTCTTGGAGAAAAACTTGCTAGCTTCCTAGTAAAATCTGCGATGAAAGGTAAACTAGTGCTAGGGGCTTGTGAATAATCATAGATAACTATTATAATGGAATCGATTTATTATATCCCAAGAGGATATTAGAGGGGCAGAGCAGCGATTAGTTAAACTTGCTGATGCAGCAGGTGTCTCACATTCTGTTGCTGAAGACTGGTTAGCACGACAGGCAATATGGCAAATTTATCTACCACAGCCTAAAAATATTCAGTACGCACATTTTGATGTCAGCGTTCCCAATGAAGTTCATCAGGCAGATATTTTGTTTTTACCACATGATACTATTAAAACATGCAGACGTCAATCACGCACATACAAATACGCGTTAACTGTCGTTGACGTTGCAAGTAAATATAAAGAAGCAGAACCACTATCAAGAAAAACAGCAACTGAAGTTGCATCTGCTTTTGAACGAATTTATCAATGAGGATCCGGACCACAAGGTGGTCTACGATGGCCACGGCTACTACAGGTTGATCCTGGCAAAGAATTTCTTGGTGCAGTATCATCTCTGATGAAAAAACATAACGGCAAAATCAGTGGAGGACATACCGGAATTCATCGCGATCAGGCAATTGCTGAACGATTTAATCGAACACTTGCTGAGAGATTATTTAGATATCAATATGCGAAGGAAATATCCACAGATAAAAGATCTCGTGAATGGGTTGCAAGACTACCAAGTGCGATAGCTGCGTTAAATAATGAAATTACTCGTGCGACTTGGATGAAACACATTAACGAGATCACACACAAAGAAATATATACCAATACAACGACGTGACTCTTCTTACAACCAGTGCTAGGTAATGTAACTGTAAGATATTTATATGAACCTGGTGAACTTGAGGGTGGTAGAAAAAGAGCAACTGATCCTATTTGGAGTGTGACCACACATAAAATTTCCAGCGTGGTAAGATCCACGGGTAGACCTGCAATTTATAGACTAGATTCAACTGCTCCTCAGCGTGGATTTGTACGCAAACAGTTACAAGTAATTCCTGAAGATACACAATTACCGCCGCCTTCACTTCTCTAAAAGCAGAACACCAACAACCCTACGTCGATTACACTCAAGACAGGTCAACATCACATTTTCGCGTGTGTGACCGAGATTACAATTAATTCTATCCACGGTGAATTGTCTTGGATTATTATTTGAATACTATCATAACATTACTGTATTACAACTCGCACAATTATTAATCTGTCGTTGTTTCAATTTCATAATAAACACAACGTCGATGTCAAAATCACGTTTTTTTTTGGGTTTTTTTTGTCACATCGTCGATGACCAGCTAATTTCTTCTCGACAACTTTGTTGTTAACTTCAGTATCGTTAGTGATAATTTCATCGATCATCATACGATCCATTACAACACTTCGTAACTGAGATATTTTTCTGAGTCTCGAAACTGATAGATAAACTAAATTCGACCATTCGACCCTATCATCGACAATCCAGATATTTGTATCAGAAATAGTTAAATCCTTCGATGAGTGAATCGTTATAGCGTATCCTAGCGCCCGCGGAGATTTGTCCATCGTTGATGTGCTCTCAACGGCATTCACATCAACAACAACAATATCATTAAGAACCAGTTTTTGTTTCTCATTCGTTCCTGGAATATCAACCCTAATATTTTGTTTTCGTGTATCTGCTGGACGATAACAACGCGGCACAGGTAAATCTGAGAACTTTTCTTTATGTAACAGAAATAATTTTTGCTGCAGGGTATCACGAACTATCTTCCTACTTGCAACTATCAAATCATCAGGTTTCCATAAATTCCAAAAATCGTTTATCGTAGTCTCTGGAATTACTTCACGCATTATTTCACATTGAATTCTATCTAGCTGCAGTCTGATTAATCTTTCAAATTCTTTCAGTTTTTCATCAGTAGCTCTATGATCATCAGTTATCTTCTCATAATAATCTATGAACATTTTCAGCCATTCGTGCGGAGATGATCCAACAAAAGGCGGTGGTTGACCATGATCACCACACATGATAACAGCAGTATTTCTCGTTAACAACCAATCAAGAAATATTTTTAATACTTCCAACGATACCGTACATATTTCATCCCAGATAATATTCTTAGGAATATATTTCACACCCAATCTTTGTGAAGTCCATTCATCTCTTTTCCATCGAAAAACCTATGATACGTACACGAATTAACTCCTCGTTCTTTCATTTCTCTGGCGGGTCTATGTGTAGGTGTCAAAACAACCATATCAAAATTTTTAAATAATTCATTTGCACGTGTTGTTTTACCAGAACCTCCAGGTCCATTGCGATAAAGCTTATGTCTGGTCACATGATCATATACAGATGGAGACGATGATAATTCCGATAAATGATTATTTTTACAATAATTATCCTCGGAAATATAATCAGCAGATTCAGAATAACTAAGTATCATTTCTCGCTTAATTTTACATTCGCCCCATGATGCATCATTTCCAATTTTTAACTTTCTCAGTGATTCCGTGTATTTTTTTATTGATATAAAATGAATCTGCTGCAACTCTAACTGCGGTATCAGAAAATCTTAAATGAGTGAACTATAGTGATTCACCTTCAGTGTAGTTCACGATTGTACCTAATTTAGTTCCATCAGATAAATAAGCATTTTCTCGATTTATTAAAATGTTTCTTTCGGTTGAATCGGCAATTATAAAATCGAGTTCAGCATCATCGATGATTAGTCTACAACAACGTCGTTTGTGATCATATGATCCTCCTTGCGTAAATTTACCAATTATTTTTCTGCCCAGATCTTTTGCAAGTTTATTCTCAAAATCAGTTATATCAGTATCTTTTCATCATCAGAATATTTCTTCTGCTGTGATAACCAAACTTGTTTCTGCGGACGATATGATACAATTGCTTCACTGAGCGTCGATGACACCAAGATTCCCTTATCAAGCATATATTTAATTAAAACTATTGGACCCAACATTTTTCTGAAAAATGTCTCAGAAACCAAACATAAACAATCGGATGGAGATTCCGTGCTAACTCAAACGTCTCAATGCATGCAAATCCAGTTAAGCCAAAATCTGGTAAGGGTCCATTTATCATCGCAACTCGATACAACTGCGGTGGATATCTTCAAGAAATTCTAATCGTGTTGGTTTCCATGAATTTTTCTTCTGAGCAGCATCTGCAGCAACTGAAGGAACGGTAAAGCAATTACAGAGTAATCGTTCGACAGTGATTTCATCACCGCCATCAGCGCCGGTTTCATCGGTGTTCGTGTATTTCAACGCAATGTTTTTCATTTCGTCGTGGAGAGATTATGTACGATAAATATCTCCATTAGGCCTTACAAACTGATCATGGCGATTTTTATCGCCGTTCACAGATTCTGAACTCTGAAACAACCACACGGATACAGGGTCACTCTTACTGATATTTCTGATAAAATCAAACATATCGCCGCTATAGAATTTAACAGATCGATCTCATGGAAATATTGTTATGTCCGAAGTCCAAGCATGTGCGTTATGATAAATAATTTCTACCGAAGCTCCATTTTTTAAAAATATATTTCGATTCGTATAAAATCTCTCCGGTTAATGTTTTTACTCTTATCAGAAATCTTAATTTTAGCCAGTTCAGCAACATCACTGATAGATGTTCCAGTATCTTTAACTGTTTCAACCCACTCATTTATATTTTTACTCCTTAGATCAGTTAAACAGTTTCCTCGTTTCGCGTTTGTGAAATGTTCTGTAACTCTCTCAGCAACACAATTTAAGTGACAAAAGTCACCACGATAAATTTTCATCGGTAGAAGTTTATCGACGTTAGGTTTCTCATTCAGTGGATATATTGCATAAACAACTGCCGTTACAGGGTACACTCGTTCATAATAAGGTCTATCAATTCCAGTCAGTATTCCTGGTTTTGAATTTTTATTTAAAGTGACAATATTTCCAGTGTGGCCCTGACAAGAAGTAACACGAACAGGATCACGTTTGTCACGGATAATCCATGTGTCGACGTCTGTAGCAGCGATATCTACCGCCACGATAAATTTTATTCTAAAAATATATTTTCGTGCAGCGTCGAGATAATTAATAATTGTAACTGCTCGTTTATCATTCATTGTAGCATCGACAACGCCATCGGTGTCGCGTACAATTTTGAATGTTGACCACAAATGAGCTGCACCATCATCGCGAAATTCTCTCTTGGCTTCACTGATACGATTGATTAAAGTTTTATTTGTTAAATCAACCAAAGCTCGCCTTGGTAATTGAGGGGTTATTCTGTCGAGATCGAATCTGGCTTTAGATGGTTTAATTGCAAACAATTTCGCAAATTCCTCCATATTATATATATATATATAT
>JAECUM010050781.1:0-38000 GCA_016617855.1 Megalonaias nervosa | reverse complement strand
TTTTTGTAATATGTGACTATTTGCCACATGACAAAACACGTTAGCCTATTTATTGCTTAAGGGATCGATAGGAATATCTGAGGTGTGATTGAGGTGTGATTGAGAACTCGGAGCTTTTCTACTGATTATAGGTGGGAAAAGCTTCTACAAATTATGGGTGGAAAGAACCAAGGGTGTTCCAATCGCTGGTGTGCCTGATATACACGTAAGTAGTTTCGGCTTGCCATACTTGTATCGGCATGGAGAATCTGCAGATGCAAGTCTGGTGAAAATACCAGACTATACATATTTCTTTCTCGCAGACGGAACAAGACGATAAAGGCACATCTGACATATTATTGTTATTGTTGTTGTTGCGTGTGCGCGTGTTGTTATGGGCCCCTGTGCTCTACTGATAGCTTCCTTGTTCGAGATCGCGTAAGATTTACGGCGAAGCTACTGGCATAGTAACTGCATGGCAGTTTAAAAGTTATACATTTTTCAGACATCCTAAATGTAAACGATGAAATATAATTTTGAAAGCCCACAAATGGCTTGCAAATCTTTTGCACTTTTACTGTTGTTTCGATTTTCTGCGAAGATAAATATGTCATACTGAAGGGCTGTTTAAGCGTATGACTGAAGAAGGACGGGTCTAATTACCAATTATTTTCAGATTGCATATGATTTACTGAGAAGCCGTTGGCATAGCTACTACAGAGCAGTTTAAATACATTATCGAAAAAATTTTGAGTCACCTTAAAAAACAAGCAGACCAATATCTATTTTCTCTTTTGTAAAATTCAAAATGTCACATGCACTTAAGTCTTTTGATCTTTGAATGCTATTTAGATTCTCTGGCAAAGATCAAAATTTTTCAAGTAGATATGTCCAATTACAGAAAAATACTGAACAAAAGTAAATACCGAAAATGAGCGAATTGCAACCAATAATGTATTAATGAAAATGAATTCATTTATTGTATAAAATGTTTAATACCGATACATTGTAACTAGTGTTATGTATATTGAATTTGTATTGTTATTTGACCTTTGTCCATGACTGAGGATAGAGTTTTTTGTGTGCCTCCTTTTGTCGTGTTTGTAAGTTATAAATATATTTTTACTATTACTTGAGATCAAGGTCTAGTTTTTTGTTTAAAAACTTTGAATGTTCTGGAAACAAATTCCTGTCCGACATCCTGGTCATTTTATTGTCTTAGGTTTTTATATAAGTTTCTAATAAACTCAGTTATTCATTCCTGTCGTAAGATCAGTCTATTGAATCATTTTCAGTTGTGTTCAGATGTAATTTGAGAGGTAATATTTATTTAAAAATGAGTCATTGGAATTACAATGTACTCAATGATATTTTGGACAAAATCACTTTTTTGGGGATCATTTTAAATCCATTCAACGAAATTGTGGATTATATCATTGTGATACGCCAAGACTGTAGGCACATCTATCTATTCAAGACTACTGGTACATCAGCACATTCAATATTGGAATTAATTTGGAACACTCTGTTCTTTTGGACTTGTAATAGAACTTTTAGGATCATTTGAGATTTAATTAAGAACAGTGTAAGTTCTTCTTAAAGTATTACTTTGTAACTTAAAGAAATAAATTTATTTGACGATTTTAATAAGTTTTCCGGTTTCACTTATTTCTGTTATTTAAGTTAAGACCATAGAATATTAATACTAGTATCAAACAATTGTCATGAAATGAACACCATATAAAGTATCTCTCAATGGATTGATTTTGGGAAGCTGTATTGAACTTACACCTTGTTTACTTCAATTTCCAAGATAATTAGATCATTGTAGGGTACAGGTTAATTCGGAACTACTTTGGTTCACCTTGCGCGATATGACGGCGGTAGGAGACAGTTACAATCGGAATATCATCGGCATTTTCTGTCTCAGCATATGTGGTGCACTCCGGGGTGGCGAACCACCAAACTCATCAAATTTATATTTATTCCTACAACTACATTCGATGTTTTTTCTTGACTTCACGGAAATGGCTGAGCCATGTTCCGATTGGTATGGCCTAATCCAAGCATCATCGGCGTTTTGCATGAAAATACCTGAGATGTACCGTACAGTCAGCCATTTGGATGTCATCCATAAAAACAAGACTGGATCACATGACAAAATACAACGTCAATGAGTTTGCGAAAACTTAATGTTGATTAAATTTTGTATTAAAAGATTTCAAAAGCTTCTTTTAGTTAATAATAAATTTCTTAGCCAATATATGTATAATTGACGTGTTGTTTTGGTCCAAATGCGTTCAGGAGACAGATCCGATTTTTGGATGCTAAATTGTTGCGTAAATGTTTTGTGCAGTTTGGATTTTTGTTTTCCTCAAACAGAAGGAAGTCAATCCGCCTTACACGGCTAAGTTTTTTTTTTTTTTAATTGTTGTTGTTTTATTGTCTAGAAAGGTTGAATTTTCTCCAAAAGGAAAGGAACAAAAATTATCCGATATTCACTGGAAATGAATTAAAATGTACTAAAAATAAACATACTGCAAAGGAAATGAAAGTAACGTAGTTTAAAATGAAGATAAAGTGGCATAAATAAATATTTTCTCTGAAAAGAGGAACTATGCTGTAACTTAACATCATTTGGATAGTGCTTATTGAGTTCTTGGAGGGTATTAGGAAATATTATTATTTACTAAACTATTATAGTAATTTATCTGACAATCAATGAAACTTCTTAACGGAGTGGTCATTTTTTGTTAAAGAAGGGCGGGAGATATTGTAAATCATTTTGCATACAAAACCAACCGTGTCCCAACTGGTCGATCACCGTTGCAAGCACAAGTTGTCTAATTAAATTCTGTCTAAATAAGTTTTTTTTTTTTTCTCGTGTTTTCAGGACGACTACCGACAACTTCTAAGAAATGTTTTTTTTTTTTTTTTTTTTAACATAAGCTTACATCACTGATCAGTTTTGTACACAGACATTTTCTCAGGTTGTAAACAATAGCAAACACATACGTTATGTGAAATAAATTGATATGAAGGTGTCCATTTCTATTGAAATAGATTACTCGTAACCTTTATAACAACAAAGAAACAACAAAGCGAGGCTCTACCCGCTCGAACATCGCGTTCTGTTATGTGTTCCTTTACGATTTGTAGTGAAACCCTGTTCGAGGAATAAAGATATTTTAGATAAATAGTGCAAGCACAAATATCTTTTCCCTTCATCACAATGTTTGCAAAATTTTATGTTGTGTGCTTAATTAATTTTACGAAAAAGAAATTAATTCGTTTGTCGCAGACTAAACGAATTACAATGCTGAATATGGACTCTTGATGTTCGCTGTACAATTTCGTACGTTGCATAGGGTCTGCTGGTTATTCTGGCTATTTCAAATAAGATCTTGCGTACCGTAGGTAATGTTAAAAGAACCTTTGATTCCCTTTAGTTTGGTATATGATTGATGAGTGTAATTTGGGTTATAGAGTATACAGCTTGGCCTAACTTCAGATGTGCACCTATTAAACAACTGCTGGATTCGTTTGGTCATTTTCACTTCTTGGACTTCAAATGTAAATTGTATCAAAAACAAGCCGACAATATTATATACTTTTTATATATTTTGTTATTTATTCATTTTACTTACAGAAGCTGGTATTGTCTATTATGGCAAAAGTCGTTTTCTCTATTTTAATAGTACCTGCTAAAGTTAGTGTACTTTAGACTAGTTTCGGCCGATTTTTCGAGAGCATGGAAGCAGCTATTTTTATCAGCTGTGTGCTTAGAAATCAAGGGTGCGCAAAATACGGTCCACGACCTGGTTTTATTCACTGATTCATATCACAGAGTGTGACTTTAAAAATCACATAGTCCCCCCCCCCTTCCCCGCGCCCGATAGGACGTTGCCAATACCTGGCTTATATCATTTATGATTTCCACAAGTACAACATGTAAAGAAATTTCAGCTACATTACATGAAAGTACCATATAGATGTGCCAACATTCTCTCCACTGTGCATGTTGCAAATGCAAAGAGCTTCACTTCACACCTATGAGTCTGTCAGAAAGAAGTACGCATATATGTAGAGTGCAATCTAAAAATGAATGATGACCTAAAAATGAATGATGACCTAAAAATGAATGAATAATGACTACATAATATATACACTTGGAACAGTGTAACGTCTAATTGTGGGTAATTTGTATTAATTTATTTTGAAACATAGAGTGGACACTGACTGAAGGTGTTTAAACGATTGTGAATGAGATGTTAAATTTTGCTAATTTGTTGCCCTTTATACGTATTGATTTTTGCATGCTACATTCAACAGTCTATTGAGCTTTAGAAAGTCCCCCCCCCCCCGCATTGCCCCGCACTGCTGCTGTATCGGCATCATTTGACTGATTATTTTATAAGGAATACGATATAAATTTATTCCAGCAAGATTTACTCTCCTTGGGTACTCTTCTTCTTAAACAGGAATAACTTTCTTATTTAAAGCAGCCTGCTGGTAAAATTTGTTTTATTTCTATATAGGGATTTTCTTCTCCTTTTGCAGAACTTTGATAGTAGTGATTTCATTTATTTCCTTCAAAATTAATTCAAGGTCAAACACTGTTTTCATGTTATTGTCTGTTTCAAGGTTTTTATTTATTTCAAGTTCGGTTGATGACGTATGGATAAATATTGTGACGTCACAAATGAAGACGTGTTAGATATACCATAGATGTATTGGGTCTCACCAGTTGTTCGGATAAAGACTAAGAAGACAAGTGAAAACTAAGTCACCTTGCTCATTTGGACAACCTCGGTTGTTTCTGCCAGGGACAAATATGCATTGAATATATTTCGGCGCAGTAACTAACAAGAAAATCATAAATTTTGCTCGCTGAAAATTTCCCGCCCAAAAAAATGAAACTGCAATCTATTCAGACTATCCCGGATTGAAAGTATGATTGACCGAGAAGTTACGACTGAAAAAATAGGTCCATACATTCTAGCTCGTGGTCAGTCCTTGTTTTGTAATAGCCGAGGTGGTCTGAATGGCTTGACCTTGAAGTTGCGAATAGTCCCATGAGAATTGTTTACATCAAGTGGATACGTTATGATGCATTCCCTTGGTTAAAGTGTTGATGTCATAGAGATTGTTGTTATTTGTGGACACTTCCAAGTTCCTCACTGTACAGATATCTGGTTAGAGCTATAGGGATATCCCCTCAGTAACTTTCTAAGTATACGAAGACTTTATTAAATTTGAAATAAAATTTGATTGAAGTTCTTCTAATTTTGCCTACCAATTATCCAAGTCTTCTAGGGTTAGGGTTTCCAGGTCAGTACTCACCTTCCTTCAGGTATTTCCTGTTGGTCAGCTTTCCTCTCCTTTCTCCCCTCTATCTCTGCCCTGAGGTCTTTATAGTTTTGTTCTGTTAAAGATATTCTAGTTTGGTTTTTCATAGGTTTTTGCATTTTATTTACTTTGTGAGTTTCAGCGAGCTTTAAGGATCTACTTTGTACATGTTCTCGTTATTTATTCTATTTATATCTTGTTTTGACCGCTCTAGTGGTCAAAATGGTTAGAGCATCAGCGGCGGACACGGTAGCTCCCGGGTTCGAAACCAGACCGAGTCATACCAAAGACTTATAGAATTGATACTTGCAGCTGCTTCGCTTGGCACTCAGCATTATGAGGTTAGTATTAGGACTGGTCGGCCTGGTGTCAGGATAATATATCCGGGTGGGACATGATGCTACATGTCACGTGCCCCCCACGGAATCATTACTAACACCGGGGAAGGACGGACAATTTAAAGGTTAAATAGCTTCGAGCCCCCAGTCAGCAAAGCCGACGGTCCAGGTGTATAAAATATAAAAATAATAAGGTGAAAGGTATTACAATTTAATAAACTATATCACGGTATTTAACAATTACATGACAATTTTTCAGTGCAATTGCTTCCAATCAATACAAGAGCTATCCAAATTGCCAGTTATTTCATCACGCGAAATTAAAGGTGAGAGTGTTACCTTCTCGTGTCCCTTATATGTTACTCATCTGTAACTTCTGCCTTGTATTCCTTTGTCGGTACTTCCGGTACCCTTGTTTCCGTCTCCCGGCCCTGCGCTTTTGCATGACTGCCTAATTCCACTTACTCTCTTCGTCTCCTCTTCTCTAATCTTCGGGTGGCGTCCTATCCCACCCGGAAAGCTTCATATGGAATAGAAGTGACGTACAATTTTGCCTCCTTATTCAAACACAGGAGAATTAACATACTCTCACAGACCTTTCATCAGCATAATGGCAATTAAATCATCAGGTCAACTCATACACTCACATCTATCCATACACGCTCTATAATAAAAGTTATAACAACAACAATAACAATAATATCACGACTTCTGATACATACACGTGTATCTATAATTCTCTGTATAGTAAACTATCAACATCAACAATATTCCTACGCATTTCCTACCTTACAAATTACAAAAGACACATACAAATATAAAAATGCCTAATTATACGTGCACAAGGCCAGCAATACCAAACTCTGCATAATCCACGCGATATATTCAAATACAAACAAGTACAAGTTCTAACACTACTCACTATTAAATTCAGTTCTGCACCACGATGCAACATCGTAGCAGATTACACCATCCACTTCGATTTTATCCTAACAACTACATACATTAATCGTAAATATTACTAATTTGCTATACGCAACATTATGACATGTTGATAATTCAGCTATACATAGAAGACTAAATTTCTACTAAATTAAATGCACATAATAACGTATAAATCTTACGACACCTAGTTAGGAAAGTGGGACAGATTCGGGTGAAGATATTTTACCTCAGAAGCCTTTGTTCCAAATCTCGTCCGAAAGTTCATAGAACTCCCTTTCCCGCTCTTGTAACGAGCTCACAACTTCGGCACTCGGAGCGCAGTCTAGTGTCTCCCAACTTCTCCCACGTCCAAACGTGCATTAATTCTTTCACAATGAATGTAACAGAGTAATGTCTGGCTGCGTGAGAAACCCGCCAAAAATTTGACTATTTTAGTTCTGATTGGATACCGGTGGTCTCTTTGGAAACTGTCTGGGTCAGTAGCACTGATATGTTATAAGGTCGAGTTTCCGGTCTCTGAGCTTAAGCCGACTGGTGACATCACTGCTGATTGCAAAACAAACAGAGCTTCTCACCACCGTGGCAAGGTTCCATGTAATGGAAATATAAAAATGTATAGTCTTGAACCAAATTATCTGGCTTTATTATTATTAACATTTTATCTTCCTACATCCGGTGGCCTAAGTGGTTAGAACGTCAGACTCAGCTGTTCGAACCCCGGCTTCTAAAATCGGTACTAGCAGCTGCCTAGCTTGGCGCTCAGCATTAAGAAGTTAGTGTCAAGACTGGCCGGCCTGGTGTCATGATCATGTGACTGGATGGGACATGATGCTAAGTGTCTGCGGCATGATGCTCTAGTGCTAGACATCACCATAAATTGCCACACAGCAGACATTGTAGCGATATGATTGAAATTGTTAAAGCTACGTTAAAAATTCAAACACACACACACATCCATCTACATTAAAATTCGAGGCAAAAATTACGTAAATGTCAACTGAAAACGAGACTGACCTTGAGATCAAGTAGTTTTGCAGAGAGTGTCGTAGTTCACGAACGTCAACTGAACAGCAATTTGATTTCAAACACATTCGGTCTATCCTCTACCTCGTGTGACATAAAGATATGATAAATGACTGGGTAAAACGACATATTGTTGATATAAAATAGAGAATCTTGCAGAAATGAGAACATTTATTTTCAATTAATGCTTTCTTGAGACAAATAATATGTGTGCTGTTATATATATATATGTGTGTGTGTGTGTGTGTGTGTGTGTGTGTGTGTGTGTGTGTGTGTGTGTGACGTTTGCCCCAGCTATAAAGTCATGTATAAGCTATAATCTACCTGTCTTGGGAATATTATCGCGGCCATGTGTTTGATGTCTAAAGATTGCTGCGGGCTAGTGTTGAACTCTTATGCAATGTTACATGACCGGCCGGAGACCGGAATCTTGAATCGGCAAAAGGCGATAGATCGCACCGTCTAAGCACAGGCTTGCAGTTATCACAACTAGGTGTTAAAGATTTGTCCAAATATCAAAAAGAAGTCCATGTGGCGAACGGGGCGCATTTGTATCTGTCCCCACGTTGACAGTCAGCGAGAGGGACATTGTCCGCTATGTTTGACTGGATCAGTTCGCAGCGATATCTAATCGAAATTGAGATAGAGGGTGTGATTAAAATTTAGATTCGAATGATAACTTTCAGAACTCGTAAGAGAAAATTTAGTATTCGCCTAGAGGGATTGCGGATCAATAGGGTTACTCCGAGAAGAAGCCACCCGTAATTTGGCGGCAAAACTTAGAGGTAGGTTCTAAGGAAAGACAAAGCTTCGAAGGTCAGTACGTTATTTGCTCGATTTTTGCAGAATATTACGGAATCATAATTGTAATTATTTGTAGTATGTATACTTAATTACTAGGATCGTTTAGTATGTAGAATCACCTTTGTAGTGTTTCATTTACATGCGTATTTGAGAAATGGGTTTGAGCCTACGTAGAGAATTATTAGATGCGAGGCGGAATTATGTAGATTGTTAGCTTGTGGTCAGAATTAATTTTGTAATCAGGTATTAGGTTACTTCGTAGTAAACTAGTGCATTTATTAATGCGTTATGTTAGAATTTACACATGCTTGAATTGTGAATTTGGAAACATGGTTGATGTATGTGAGATTAGTTACTATGGACGTATTCATATATCAGAGCATGGATATTTTAATGTTTTTTCTACTTTGTATGAGTTGTAAGATAAATAAATGCGTCTGTTTATTGTGATATTGTTTAGTATAATGGAATTAGGAATATGTATTGATGTGACGGAATTTATATATGTATGTATGAGAAGTAATTGATACCGTGCTGTATTATGGCGTTGTTTTACCATACAAGAACTTATGGGTATCTCGATGTGAACGAATGCGTGACCGAAGAATTTAATAGCCGTTATCTGATGATAGGCTGTGTTTAGTGTGAGATGAGAGGGCTAAGGAAAAAGATTGTACCGTCCTTGTGTTTTCACAGGAAGCTTTTTAGGGGACACAGAACTTCGGGTTCCATTGGGTCCCCAGTCTTATAGAGTTGGAGACAGAATTGAGGCTGTAGCCGAGTCAGTCAAAGTCGACAGGAGAGTAGTCGTGGCAGAGAAAGTGGATGAGGAGGAAAAGGATTCTAGAGAAAGTGGAGGAGGAGAAGTCTAGAGAGAGTCGAGGAGGAGGAGGAGGAGGAGAAGGAATTTGGAGAAAAGTCGAGGAGGAAGGGGAGAAAGAAGTGGGAGAAATAAAAAGAGAATGGATACACCAGATGAGTAGAAACACAAGGACAGGTGGAAATGAATCTCACACTGCTAATCAAGTGATGTAATAGGCTTATTAAATGGTCGAGCGGAAGAAGTGTAATTGGAAATTTGAGTCATTTGATTATTGAACTGTTATTAAATTGTTATTCATTGAATTCCAACCTTTTTTTTTTTTGTATATTTAACCATCTAACTGTCGGCATTGCTGACTGGGGGCTTGGAGCTTTAGATCTATCTTTCACTAAATTTAACTTCCATCAAAATAGAGCCTGGGTGGGACTTCTATAATAGTTTAAATAAAACATTGTGAGCACCCACCCCAACCATAACAATCCCCATGGTATGTTTAGACTTATATGGTAAGACATATGAGTAATGCAATTTTAACAGAATAAAATATATCAATTACAACTCTTCAAACATTCCTGTTATTTTCGTGAAGTTCACACGAACAAGACGGATATTTTTCTACAAGTGTCCGATTTTGAGCTATGGAGTGTTTGTTTTGCGAAAAATTAAGATCCTTCTATGTTTTTAAGCAATAAATTTTGTAGATTGAGAAAGGACGTTCGATTGAACTCAATAAACCTCTAAATCCGTCTCCAAAGAAATATTCCAAGTATGAGACTATATTTTAAATAGCTTCATTTGTAGGCCTATTCAGAACGATATCATTAATGATCATGAATCTGCCGATTTTGAATTAGCCCTAACAGGAGTCAGTTAACAGTGTATTGAAAAGTTTTGAAATAGAATGTACAGCGAGGCGATCAATGCAAATTATATTTCAATCATTAATTTGATATTAAGCATACACAGTTTATGTCAGTTCCGTTTTGAATTAAATAAAACCGTAACTATATTATTTTGATTGCCTATGAACTCGGGACACGTTTTAGTCAGCTTCAAAGGCGCTTGTAATGGTCGCGAGTGGGTGTCTGCGAGTGGGTGTCTGCGGTAGAGAAAATTAATGTGATCGAGGAAATTTGGTCAGGTAGTCACCATAAAGTCTGAGCAAAACAAATAATCAAGCAGTCTTTATAGCTTTACTCGAAATAGAGTTACAATAAAGAAAATTTAAGAATGATCGGATTTGTTTGCAACTGTTCATACATGTGACATTATAATAATATTAAAAACCTCCATGAATGATCGTTAAGTATGGAAATTTGATTCTGGGTTAATTTTAATGCTCGGACTATTTGGTGGCTATGGGACATGGGCAGCGGCAAACCTGGAAACCTAGGCCGATAAATCAGCCCCACACTCGTTATGATATTGACTGGTGGTTTACGGGCTGATATCGCCTATTAATTAAAACCTGCACAATCTGCAGCAAATGTTGTCTCCACACATCGGTGTACATTTTATGAACTTACCGGTATTTCTTGCGGCTGTGGAGCTATCGTCACCTGAAGGGTTCTTTTGACTATATGTACATACTTTTTTCGGAGCAAATCCTATGTTTGGCGACTTGTAAATCCACGTGGAATAGCACAACCTTCTTGTCCTGTGGCCATTTGTAATTTCGAACTATAATTGGCTGTTAACAAATACTGGCAAGCGTCTAAAGTGTACGCAAGTAGCAAAATTGCACCTTTTAACGAACAGGTGACATCAAACCCACATACCATCCATCAGTATCAACACAGATTGGGGGTGGGGTGATTTATCGGACTACTGGAAAACTAGCTCGTTTATCATTTAGACTCCTAAGAAAATTGTATTAATAGGCATGCAACGTGTCCCTACCACCTTGAACTGATGCTAATTGATAAGCGAGTTATGCAAACTGATGATTCATGACAGTTTTCAGTATTTTTCTTCATTTTTATTGTAAAAGATAGCAGCTGAAGTAACCAGCAAGAATTGCTGACCAAATATGGACAACTCGTAAATTCATTTTAGTAGTAGTAGTAATAGTAGTAGTAGTAGTAAATGGGCTGATTTTATACAAATCAAATACTTATGAATAAATACTTTTAAAAGGATACCAATTTTGAAGTAAAATTACCCTAAGTGATGGATAAATTATTAAAAGTATGAATGACAAAATGGCATATTGTCTTAATGATTATATATGGACAGTGGTCAACTCAGCCTGCAACAATAAAATTCAGTGGTCATTGAATAGTAGGAGCCACAATAATTGCACATTTCATTCAGCGAAATTTACAGGAAATAAATAATCTTATTTACATTTTTAAAAGTATTTTTGAACATGACGAAAACATACGAATGTTATTTTCAATTTATACTTTTGACATAATCCGTTTTGCTGTTGAATATGCATATTGTGTTACGATCTGTATTTTTGTTTATATCTCAACATCTTGGCATGATTGTTTCTTCCAGTCAGCGCGTGCTGCCAATCTCGTGACAATATTAGCCTGCAAGAGGCTGTTAGCTCTTGAATATTCATCCCGAGCATGCTGTTGTCTGGAGAGAAATTCATAGAAATCCATCAAATGAAATCATGTTCTATGCATTTCAAACCGTACGCTGTGATAGGGCTTATACGAATATCGTGTAAGAGAGAATGGTTTCGTCTTAACCAAGCGATGACTGATGTAAATTACGAACATAATAGTGTACAATAATGGTCCCTTAGGTTAATCTGCACAGAACGTTATTCAACCTGCGTTATGAATCTTTTCTTTCGGTAACAAAATTCTTTTTTGTCAAGTGTTAACGTACAAGACATGGCAAGATAATTAATAACGTAAAAGATACTTTATAATATCTGTAACAAATTATAAGTTAACACGAGAAGCAAATTTTCATATTTTTTAAAGATTAATTAGAAAATAAAACCTACTCAAACAAAAAGAACCAAAAACAACAACAAATATAAAAAAACATAACTTTGCACACAAAAATGGGTATATTGGCAAAATCCCGATAACTGATTTACGCTTTTCGCGAGTAGTTGTGTAGATTGGCACAATTCTGCTGTATCTCCGATGTCTTTATACATTTAAAAATTCTATATATAGATTAGCAGTTTTGAAATATTCTCGTCTGTTAGGACCCAGCGTGGTGACAAAGTAGGGCGCTCGCGTGACAAGCACCATAACGAGCACAAGTATAACGACAGTTTTGTGGATACCTGGCATGATTGTGATGTTTGAAACCAGCCAACATCACAGCATCAATTTTCAAACCAGCTGTAATCGACGTTATTATTCAGGACACTCGGACATGCTAAATGCACTATTTTAATCGGGATCGAACGACAATTTTTATGAACGTGTCAATCGGAAACTTACATAATTTCCGGTTTACTACATCAAACATAATAACATAATCACGAACACCATCATCATTTAATCTCCACGAAAATAGCGAACATTCTAACATTACTCGTTGACAAACTTTGTCTTGAGAAAAGTGGTCAAGAAATGTTTACGCTGACGACAACAATCGTTACGTGAGGTTGACTAATTAAGAAAATTTCACAAATATTGTTTCTCAAGCACTTCGATAAGAGATCAAAGTGTGGGACACCTGCACTAACTGTTTAACCCCGACACTAGTTGCCTCGAGACGAAAGAACGCCTGCAATCCTAAACACGTAGACAGTAGTGACGAAACGTGCTCAACAGGTGTCCCCTTCCCTCCCTCCTTCGTCAAAGCGCGTGCCTGTACCGCGAAGTGTCTGACATTACTTAATAAATAATAAAAACTCCCTCTCTTGTGTTCCTCATCAACATATCTTCGAGCTGTTACCACTGTTGCATTTACTTAACCAGATGTCAGGGTAAATGACTACATTCCAGACTCGAATTCATCCATTACGATGTCTATCACGACTTTTTGTAGTCTCGGAACGTCTGATAGGTGTTTCAAATAGCATCGATGATGACAAAAAAGGAACATAAATATCATTACAACGGGAAATATTTCCGCTCGTCAAAACCAGATCTAAGATTAGTTCTCATGTAATACGTCCTTTGAAGAGTGCACTGTAATGGTGCCGTGCCCTTGTGGAGAAACATAGTCCATAAAAAAGGATACGCTGTTCCAAGATTATTATCAAATCCCACCTCCAAGTGGCTTTGCTTGGTTACCCATTAACACTCGAAATAGGAATGGAGACAGCTTATTACTGAATGTTAAGTCAATTAAATGTTTAATAAATGTAAATGCATGTGTCCGTGTTCGTCCCTGATAAATTTGGATGATTCGGCCATATATTTAATAATTGAAACTCGCAATATCGATAATGAGATACGATCTCTGAATTTATCTCTGCAACGAGTACTCAGTACTTGAGTACTAATCGGGTACATCTTAGACTCGAGTCCATATATGGAACTGGAGCCATTGACAAGAGGAAGTTAAATTTGTCTTGCGGCAACTATTTGTGTTCATATTCTTTCTTGTATATCATACACTTTTGAGGGCCCTTTGCAACGATGTTTAAGACACTAGTGAGAGCGCTTCTACGTGACCTACTTTTGAACTCCGTTGATTTCGAAAGCTATGCTACGGGTAGAATGATAAAAGCTGTAGGGATGTTTAGATCAAATATGGGACTGTAAGTGCCAATCGGGCAGTTGGTTTACTTATATACGACTGAGTAATGCCGGCTCATTTTCTGCATTTAACTGATCAACGGCCATAGTCGAGTTGGCTAGTTACGCTGATGCAATGCGCCAAATGCAATAGTGCATTATGATTTGTCAACTGAAATGACCCGCAGTGCATCTTGTTTTTAGTAATTTTTCAAATATACGTGTAGCTTTTAGTGTGCGTATACTAAATATATAAGCAAAATTTACACTTATTATCGACGGAAAATGTTCTAATAATTGGCATTCAAATTTCGAAACTGCCCGGGAATGGGAATAGGGGTTTGAGTTCTAGGATTGTTTTCAGACATGAGAGATAATTTGCTCGCCATGGTCATTACGAGTACTCCAGGCCAGGTTGAGTACGCCACTTCGTGTACTCCAGTCCAAAAGTTTGGTTCCTGTCGCAGTTTTATGTAAATTTACTTCACTACTGCTTTCAGACAGGAAACCTTAATATCAATAACTATACTGAGAACGCATGCGTTGACGAGATAAAATCCTGGAGGTGAGAGATGGTCAAAATCTGTTCCAGACCAAGGTGAAGAAATGGCTGGGGGAAAAAAAGAAACAGTATGGGGATGAAACTATGAAATCGTTTGAGTTTTACATGATCAATCTGCTATTCCCCTGTTGTTGTTTGCGATTATTTTTCTTACGTGAACCGTACTTGAACTTTGTGTCTGTACGTTCAAAAACAAAACATTGATAGGTATTCGGCATAGAATGTATGTACTTAGTAATGCTTAGTAATACATGGTTTACTGTGTTCAAACGCTTGCTGGGGCCCCGGTTGACCGAGTGGGTTCGAGTCTCGGTTCAACCAAAGTCGGTATGTGAAAAAGCTTGCCAGTAGCTTCCTGTGGGCCTGTTGTTCTTTCCGGTTTCTTTCTCCATCTTATATACTGACCACCACGTATAGCCTACCATCTGCAGAAAAATCGGGTTAAGAACGTTAAAACTAAAAAGAATGAAACGCCTGCCGGAACACTATGACAAGACTTTGAATACTCTGGCTAAAACTCGTTCTTCATACTCCAGCAAACGCGTATTGTCCTCATAATCAAACGTGTGTTATACTCATAATCAAACGTATGTTGTCCTCATAATCAAACGTGTGTTGTCATCGTTCTCAAACGTGTGTTGTCCTCATAATCAAACACGTGTTGTCCTCACAATCAAACGCGCGTTGTCCTCATAATCAAACGTGTGTTGCCCTCATAATCAAGCTTGTCTTGTCCTCATAATCAAACGTGCGTTGTCTTCATAATCAAACTAGATGGCACACTGATTTGGACTATACAGAAGTTTGTAATTTTAAAGGTAAACGTGCAACCTTCAAAGTGGCTGGTAACGGCCATTCGATCGCATTAGTCATCGGTGATTTACTGCTAACAAAGCAATGAATGCTATACAGTCTGGCGGTGCTGGATGGCTATTCTGCGGTATGCCTGATATAGTCCGTATTGCACAACTAATGTAAGTGATTGCTCGTCTTTCAAAGGACTCAATTTAGTTTGTGTATTGGAGTTTGAATTATTAAATTCAGTAGGACAATACTTTTCTTGTTGTCTATCGTTTCCACTTCCTGTAGGAATTCGATTCAGAGGTGTACTTTTACAAATCGGGGAGCAGTCACTTGTACATTTACAAACAGACAATATAATTTATAATCTATTGGAATGACAATTGAACCTGTCGGCGTTGTGAGTTTATGGTTGCTTCGGGACACACGGTACTAATTGTACGGAAAAACGGGAACCAGCTTGGAAATGGGTGAACATAAAATAGAGTATATAGAGTAAAATAGAGTATATATGGGTTTGGCTTGCTAGGATTTGTTAATAATGTAAGTTATGTTTTAGGAAAGAGAATCTTTTGAGAGCTTATCCTAGTTGTAAGTGGGAAAAAAGATTGAGTCATTGTTTTATTGACTCAATTTCAGTCCTTTAACAGTCTTGAGTTTGGAACACTCATTACTAAAATTAGCACCTGACTCTTTGGTGCGGAATTGAATGCACATGTTTCAAACACATGGAGGTCCAGAAAATATCTCGGCTCTTATCCTTTCCTCTACAAAGAAGCTGACATCAGGTTTCATCTATACTGATAAATATAGGTTTGATCATGAGCACTCAGAAATTGTAAGTTATTTAATTTTTAATATCATGGTGTTTGCATAGGTTTACTCTGGAAACTGAATTAGTACCGTGAGTCCTTCAGTCATCACTTGTTGGCATTAAACCCCTGTGTGCTGAAGCTTTGAAGACCCTTATTATAGAAAAAATTGGGGCTTACACCACATAAAAACATGACATATAAAAATGTAAAGTTAGTAAAAGAAAGTGTGATTTTCCGCCTATCAAAAAGCGTGTCACAGATAATGGCAAACATGTGCATTTGTTTCATTTTTGTGGGAGTGGGGTTGGGTGGAGAACAAACTCTGTTCGACAAGACCAGAAGAATATCTTCAGAAACTAAGCTTTGAAAGGATGTTTAAGAAAATTACACAAAAAAGAAACAATTCTTCAAAGCTGAATAAAGACAGATTGGTATGGGAGCAGAGATTTCAAATGCATACTCTTTCATTAAGCTCGTAATCAGGAAATTGACTGGCACCTTAGCGCGTAAATATTTGATTCAAGAGAATTATACGGCATTTGTTTGATTGAATTGTTGCCTTAGTCAGATTGCAAGTGTAGTCACGTGGTGTTGGCCGGTTTCAAAACTGGTAGTTTCGCCCAGTTATTATTTTGTTCATGGTTTTGGATGGGTCGGGATTTTTTTTTTTTTATTAGCGGTTGTTGTCCTGTCATTCAAGTTGTGACTTATATTGCGATGTCCATTTGCGAAACTTTTGCCACAGTTATTGGAAAACACCGAAATTCAGACAAATGATTTCAAGTGTTAGCCATGGCTTCTTTGCAAGAGCTAATGAGTTTCAACGGTATGGTGTTTTGATTTCCGAATGTCATTACCTGCCATCGTAGAGGTTCCGCCCACGTAGCCAATAAACAACGGCATGAGATCAGCCGAACACATAAACTGAGAACCCATCGGAGTGCTATATCTTTAAGATGGTAGAATAGAACATATTCTTGTTTTCTAGACAATAGTCAAAATAACACAGCAGCCTTAACGAGCACCAATCCCATTTACTATTTATCGCAACAATGCTAATAACTTCTATCTTTGTACCATATGATTTTGGCGCAGTAGTTTATACGCAGAGAAAATATGCTCACAAACAGGTAGTGGGCGCAACGGTTAATACCGATTTATTCGCTGATGGCATTTTGTTTTAAAAATTTATTACAAAATAAACGTAAGATTGTTCATCGGTACAACATATCTTACCATTACAAATTCTCGGTGAGTAACAATTATCCACACTGAAACGAAAATTACATTCACGTTGATATCAACATTTGACTTACTTTGTACATGCATACAAACAGTATGAATCAGAAACTGTTCTTCAAAATGAAGAACTACTGCATTTTTTTTTTCGAGGTATGGCTTCATTTCAGAGATTGCAGTATATTTTTATTTATGCAGAGAGAACAATGTCTGAGATTTTACAGCAGCTACGGTATTTTCTGGGATATTTACCTACAACGTGGAGAGTAGGTATTTGGGAAAATTATTGTCGTTACAAACTAAGTAGCAACAACCTATTTGAAAGATTTATTTGGCATTTTAATGTGTGCAAATCTGTCGATTTCTTCCTTTTCGTAGAGCATCGAAATATTACCATGAGCGAGAATCTTGGAGGCGGGGGTGGGGATGGGTCAAGTGGGGGTCAAACTGATGGCTTAAATTCAAGCGCGTAGTAAAGAAAATTTACCTGCCTATTATGTAAAATTTGTCATTTTACAAGGTCTGCCCATCACGTATATGCTATCACAGAAGATGACATTATCTGGGAAGTAAAAACGTGAGTTATTATGTATGAGATGTCTCCAGGATCATTTTCGTACGACGCATATTGTCCATCATAGGTTTTATTAGAATCCCTTGAGGGATGCAAACTCGGAAGTTGTTTGAACGAATTTTTACGAATTTTTTAATGACTTTTTGCCAAACAATTTTAATGAATGTTTCTGCGAAGCATTTTTTTCCATCATACGTTTTACTTTTATCATTTGAGTGTTTTTGATTCGGGGCGATTTTTATTTAATTTTTATTGTTCGCCCAAGTCGAAATCCCTTTACAGGTCGCGCGGATGGTAATCCGGAACATGCTCGAGAATGCTGGCATTTGACTACTTTCAACGTTGTTACGAAAATCTACATCAGAAAACTAAGTCACTGTTAGATGAGACATTTGTCTCACAAGTTCATTCAATTTACAAAGATATTATTACTTCTTTTGTATGAAAATCTAAACCTGAAACAGTTCTTTATTAAAATCGCACCAAAATGCCCACATTTTAAACAAATTGCAAGACTGGTCACGTGATTAAGCATAAACTGGTTACAATTCCTTTAAATGTGTTTGTACGGTTTGCATCATTATATATGCGGCTACATTTTTTTTGAAGTTTTATTATTGACAGTGAAGTCAAATTCTTTTGAAAGTAAAAATTGTTAGATTGCTACACTTTGCGTAACACCACTCAGTATGTTTCCAATATGATACAGACGATACCGCCCTCAGGCATGAGCACGTAACTACATGACCAGTCTTGCGTGTATGCAAAATGGCGGTGGAGAAGGGTGATTTTCATTAGAACGCTGTTTCATTTTGGAATTCAGCTGCTTAGAAAATAATAACTTTTTTAAAAAAATGAAAGACATGGTGAGAGAAAATGTCTCATCTAATAATAGCTTTCGGTTTTCTGATCAACATTTTCCTAACAACGTTTAACTTAGTCAGGGCCGTAGAGAGCGATCACGGGCCCTGGAGTAAGAAACACCCGGGCCTCCCCTAGTTCTTGTTCAAACAAAAAGTTTTCTTTTACAAAATTAAAAAGTGTTGTTCGGCCCGGACCCTGGGGATATATCCCCGGTTGCCCTTCCCCCTTGTCGGCCCTGAACTTAGTTCAGATGCTAACCGGGCAAAGCGTACACAATCTTCCCGAATACCATATTTAGGACATGACGTACAATAAAAATGAAAGAAAAATAAACTACGAGTCGAAATCTCTAACGAGAATAATATTTACCATAATGCTGTCGAGTTTGATCTGAAAGTTTGCTGTCACTGACATTGGTAATATAAAAGACATAATCAGTAGAAATTCTGTGGAGAGTTACTTCACAGCTAAAATGATTGCAAACGGATTTAATCATCTAAATCTTATTTAGCATAGTCTGCATAACATCTGAAATAGTCTATTTCTGAAGCAATTGTATAAGGGCAATAAGTTATATATATATATATATATATATATATATATATATATATATATATATATATATACACACACACACACATACATACATACATACATACATACATACACCGCCCCTACCTACCAATGTCGGAGTATAGTAAGGGGGGGGACAGGCTATAACTGTAGCAACAGCTTCATTTGCTTTATTTGCTCCTCCTTCAATCCGGCCTTGCTACTTACCTACCTATCTACCTACCTACATACCTATCCAAAAGGTGGCATTAAATTGTCACTTTAATACATAGAAGAATTAGCAGTATCTTGAGAAACTGCTGACGACAAAAGGAAAGTCTGTGTGGGCAGCGGGGATTGAACAGGGTCGCAGGCAAGCAGTGGAAATGAGCATGAGACTTTGATTAAGCTGACAGTAAAAAAACATATAGCCGAGAGCTGTTAAATGTCTATCGTTTGCTAAGCCACTGACTGCCTTGAATTTATTATCAAAGCAAACATTTAATATCATTTATTCCAGCAAAGTGATCATTACTGAGTGCACAACGGTCGTATCATTAGAAAGAGCGGTATCTAACGTACATCATGCTACCTTTATTAGACGAATACTGGAAAATTATGTTTAGATAGGAAATGCTGACCAGAACTGACCCCTACACACAGGTCACTCACTGGTCATCACTATTCTTACTAATCTAATAACCCGGTATCATACTTTCGTTTTACCTCGTTATCACGTTACTCAATGCCTACCATATGACATAGTGAGTTCGAATGCTAGTTCAGCTGGTTTCATGCCATTATATTGTCCATCAGGTTATGACATATTGAAACAATTATAGTTTACTAGTTTACAGAGGAAAAACTTCTAAGAGTGTTACGATCCCATTTTCTTTCTGTAATTCAAACATATTTAAACTGGACAGACATGTAGCCTAGCAACCTGGTACTATATTCCCCATCATTTTGCATACTAGATTGATCCCAGATACTGACATATGTAAAGTTAGCAGTAGGTTCGATAATCGATATTCAGACATGGAACCCACTGCAAGCAGTAAGTTCGATATTCAACTCTAAGTGTAGTGTGGTTACTAAATTAACACTTTGCCTTGAAAATACAATACTAATCACAAGAGTCAAATCGGTTTCAGATTGATATAAGAAAATATATGTTCTCAAAAATTAGACAGTTTTAGCACATGATCTAAGACATAAGTATTGTATTCCCAAAACTAACCATAGTCATGTAAAGATTAAAAATTAAAGCAATGATCCAATATGAAATATATAAATCGTTCATCAAAACTAATTATTTTACCAAGAACCAATAACATAATT
This sequence comes from Megalonaias nervosa, assembly GCA_016617855.1. Classification (NCBI taxonomy): domain Eukaryota; kingdom Metazoa; phylum Mollusca; class Bivalvia; order Unionida; family Unionidae; genus Megalonaias; species Megalonaias nervosa. The sequence goes on along the minus strand of JAECUM010050781.1, from coordinate 17,327 downwards.
AAGTTTTTGTTTCTCGTTTTGCATCGTGCGTATCGAGATACAGAACTGCCGATATGATATATCAAATGCTCACAAAAGGTGTAAAATACTGATGTTCTTCATATGTGTTAACGTATCTTTGCATCTTTCTTCATATGTACTACCGAATCTTTGCATCTTTCTTGTGTGCTACGGTAGCTTTGCATCTTTCTTCATATGTGCTACTGTATCTTTGCATGATTTTGTATCATTCTTCGTACGTGTTATCGTATCTTTGCATCTAATAGTGTTGTTAAATGTTTGAATCGGGGCTACGGGTGACCTTGTGGTCTAAGGAGCTCACAATACAGGTCTCCGACATATAACTTCTGTCCGTGTGGGTTCGAGACTCGGGCTTTGCCAACGTGGATGTGTGAGAAAACTTGAATGAAAATTTAGTAGATCAGAAAATAGTAGTATATTATAAAAAAGAAATAAAATCTAAAATCATTAGTACAGTGCACTAATGACGTTGACAAGCTTCAATGATTGCTACCATTCCCTATTTCGTTGTTATTTTTATTTCTTCTCGATGGTCAGCCTTGCATACAACAACATGAATTCTATCTTCATGTTATACATGGTTGAGGATTTTGACAAGGTTATCTAAACAGCTTATCGAAACGTTAGGAATAAATATACACCGTTAAGACTTTTTACTATCTTATGCAAACAGTGTATCGAAACGTTAGGGATAAGCGTATACGGTTAAAACTTGTTAATAGATTATGCAAGCTGTTTATTGAAACTTTATTATAAGTATTTACCGTTAAGACTTTTGACAATGTTATGTAAACAATTTATCGAAACTTTAGGGATAAGCATATACGGTTAGGACTGTGGACAAGGTTATGCAAACAGTTTATCAAAACGTTAGGAATACGTATATGCGGTTAAGGCTTTTTTTTTCTAGGTTATGCAAACAGTTGATCAAAACGTGAGGGACATGTATATAAGGTTAAGACTTTTGACAAGATTGTAAGAAGTTGAACGATAAATTACGGATAAGTATACAGTATTCATTCCTATGCTGGAATCCATGACCTTACAATATTTTAAGATTCCATTTATTTACAAAGTTATGTTCGTCACTCATAATGATGAAACGCGATAATCGGCAACGTATTTTTCTCCCTTACCTTCTCTCAATCATGATAATGATGATGAATGACGATGATGATGGTGATGACCATGGTGGTGATGATGATGATGATAATGATGATGATGCTTATTATTATTATTATTATTATTATTATTATCATCTGAAGCAATTATAAATACAAAAGCCAACTACGTTTTTGTATTGTTTCCAGCATTTTTGTGGCCACTGTTGTCTTTAGATATTTGTTGATGGATCTTTAGCAGTAGTATTAGAAGTAGTTGTAGTTGTTGTTGTTCTTCTTCTTTTATTCATTGTCTAGAAATCCCTGCCGGGAAACTCGAAATACTAGTAATCAGTTTCTAAACATTAATTGCAACATTCAGCTCGCAGATGGACAGGGGAGATATCTGCTGAGAGCGTTTATTTGTAGCGCAATGTATGATAGTACAAAACAACCTCTGTAAAATACTCGAAGTGTGCTTACGTGCGTGGATGGGTGTAGGGGAGGCATTGGGTACTGTTCTGTACTTAATACTTCGAAAACGGGTCATTAGCTGCTCTACCAGCGTGGAATTATGCCTATTTTAATTATTCGACAATTTTATAAGTTTTTATAATGTCTACATAGATTTTCTTTGTACCCTGACACTATTTGGATTTTTTTTCTAGCTGGCTTCAATAATCTGGTGCCGGCCCGGTTTGAGACAGTTGATTAATGTAGCTTTTTATCTGTACCCCGCTTCAGGGACGTTTATCTAGAAGAAAATAAAAATGCCACGAAACATCACTTTTTGATTGTTCACAAAGTTGGCGCTAGCTTCGATGAAAAATTATATGTGTTGTTTACCGGGACATGGAGTGTACAGAATAATTTTATTTTCTCAAAAGTTAAGATTGAAAATGCCAAAACAATGAATTCTTTGCCCTTTTTGCCGTCTGCAATCATAAACAAGAATAACTTTGGTACTGATATAGGACTCAAAGTGAAATTAGATGAAACAGGGTTCTTACTATGTATTCCATCTATGAAATCAATCCAAGTTAAAGATGTTTCTGTTCTTTCACGCTTATCATTGATAAATGTGAAGGTCTCTGCTGTGATTAAACCAACAGGAAGTTCCAAAGAATGTTTTGTCTTGTTGCCTACATAGCTAGTATATAAACCAATTTAGCTAGAAAATTAGACCATTGCAACCACAATTTACTTTTATGGGTCATTTATGCAACAATGTCAAGGAAATGATATACATGTAAAAATGCAAATAATTAAAATGTTCAATGGAGCATCAAAAGTATGTGCATATCACTCTTACCTACATATATTTTTGACTTTTGTGATTTCAGGTGTAAACATATCCATCACATTTTATGACTGTGCATACAAAAGTGTCCGTGATCACTTAAGTTTGATAAGTATGTCATCTTGACCTAGTTTGCGATCTTTATTAATACTCTTTAAGAAGAATGTGCCATTTAGTGATAACTCTACAGACTGGTCCGAGCAGTCAGGTGGATCTATCCATCCAAGAGTTCCAAGCGTACTTGGCCAAAACAAGTATGATCGCGGAAAAATTCAACTTGAATGCGTTTGAAAATTACATTTGGCACACATATCAAACATAACATTATTTACTAGTATTCGTAATAAATATTTGGACAAATCGGCTTTTTAGTCTACAAAACCCCTCCCCTACATCTCTCTGTGCAGTCAAACCTATAAAGTGTGTGATTTATCTGCGCAAGCACAATAACATCTATGTCTAACATGGAAAGTATATCTGAGGGCGCTTTAACATTGATGTCTAACATGAAATGTATATCCGAGGGCACTTTAAAATTGATGTCTAACATGACGAGCAGCAGATAGATCAATTATTTGAAGCAAATTAATTTTGTTTTGCTTTCAGATCACACATTTGGTTTTACGAATGATGTTCGGTATGTTTCGGCCGATCCCCAATCACTCACGTTAACTACGCATGCTCAGGAAGCGGAAAGTGTACATGATATCATCAATGAAAACAAAAGTGAATGGCCTGTACACTGTTATCTTTACATCATACGAGCCGAGTACACCATTGTAACAATGTAGTTAACCTTCTCCTTGGTTGAAGATTGGAAAAACAGTCTCATATTGTATGGAAAATTGTTCCCTTTTCAACGATCGTGCTATTCTATTATAGTGAATATGCTTGTATGAAATTAGAAAGAAGATCCAATAAAACCGTACTCTTGTACTTAAAATAATAAATCAATACAATATATCAATAAAATATAGAGGAGGCTCTGTCATCCTCTAACATTATTTTCAGCCTGGTATATTTGGCAGTGCAAAAGTGATTAAGGTCGATATACTATTCTTTTTGGTCTGATTATCGTTGTGTGTGTGTGTGTGTGTGTGTGTGTGTGTGTGTGTGTGTTAAGCAACAAATTATGGGCGAAATTTTAAATCTTAAACCCCTATGTCCGTCTGTCCGGTTACAGTAGAGAATCAGCTATAAAGTGATTTTAGGGCAACTGTGAGGGCAGATGGAGAGTTGACAATTAGGTTTTTAGGCTATACTTACATTTTGGCCAGATAATACTTGACATAAATCCTCTAGAAATTCAAATTAGCTCCTTTCTACCTAATATTAATACTTGTTATAATGACTTTATCAAACAATATCATACTTCGAAAAAAAATGCGATTTAAAAAATGTGATTTAATATAACAACGACACTTCTGATCAACCACAATGATTGTACCAGGATGTTTGTTTTGTTTGTTGTAGAAGACCTCCCTCTGTGTACTTGGATATCTCAGGCACTTCTTTCTTCTTGTGGATAAAGTAATTATTTCTTGTTCTACGTTTTCTCTCTTCCGAATTTTATTTTAATCCACCAGCTGCTTTCTTTAACGAAGGCATGAAACCTTGGCTTGCTCTGTTTGATATGATTCAGTCGATGCGGACAACTTTCTTTCCACTGTCTTGGATACTTTTTGATCAGCCTGGTTCAGTCTGATGCAAATGCTTGTAATAACAGGAATTTGCAACGTCAGACTGACAATATAACCTTTATATTTATTATAGAAGGGTGGAATGAACAAATAATTTAAAAAGACAAGTACAACGCTAAACCAAACGAAAAACCTCTGGCCTTCATATGTAGAGAAAAAGCGGCCAGATGTTACCTGGCCCCTGGTCCGTCCGCAGCAAAAATGCAGGGGAACCGGTCTTTCTTTTTTCTTGCTACCTTGTTTGGAGATTTTCGCCCAAGCGTTAAGAACAAACAATCCGATGTTCTTAGATGTTTGCGATAGAAAACTTCCCACGCCAAGAGTTAATATCAGAGCAACAAGTATGATGCATAACATTTGACATGCTCTACCATCTTGTCCCTTTGATTTAGCTATATTGGTGTTGCTAGTTCTCAACCATGAACGATGTTCGCGAACAAATGTTCTTCTTCAGGCAGGTTAAGAACTGTCTCGCCTAACACACTTAGAAACATCTGACGTGTACCGGACGAAATGTTTAATATCGACTATACCTTGCCAGTCTGATTATAAGATCAGATCTCCGTTGTCATACGTGAAGATCTGACGACCGCCGCTTATGGGTCATGTTCTGGTGACCTGTGAATTATCCAATGGAATTGCAGTTTTCAAACATCGAAAAGTGAATCAGATGGTTTGGTACACATTCATGCTCTTTATCCACACTGCCCAGTCTCCAAACGCAAAGATATAAAACTTCATCTGATTGGTTGATACAGTTAGCGCTTATGGTAATAACTTAGGTTACGAGGACATGAACCCTAAGCGGTCGCTGTCAGATCTTCATGTATAACAGTGGATATCTGAATTTGATCAGATTCACACCTTGCTAAAGTTCACCAAAATTTACTTATATATATATATATATATATATATATATATATATATATATATATATATATATATATATATATGAGAGAGAGAGAGAGAGAGAGAGAGAGAGAGAGAGAGTGTGTGTGTGTGTGTTTTATATTGAACATAATGAAGTTATTCGGGTATCCGAATTTGGTTAACACAATTAAACTACAGAAGCGAATGTGCTTTTTGGTATCTCAAACTCGACACTTCCTAAACAAAAACATATTATAATAAAATAACAATAAAAAACCGAACATACGTCTTCTCCAGTAGTTTATTGTCTGTTAATTGCTCGGCTGATAAGTGCATTAAAACCGTTAAGCCTCTCGGTGATAAAGGCCAGTATGTCTATACAGAAATATGATGCTAGAGTTCCGAAAGACAGGTGTTCTTCACATATTTTTACTTTTTGCAACTGGAATCCGTGGCTTTAACAACTCGTGGTATTAATTCAGTTCCCATACTAAACCTATGCAAACACCATGATATTAAAAATTCAATAACTTTTAAATTTCTGAGTGCTCATTATCAAACCTGATTTTATCAGTACAGATGCATCGTGGATGACAGCTTCTGTACAGAGTAATCCAAATGAGCCGCGGCATTTTCTGGATCTATGTGTGTTTGAAACACGTTCTTTCAATTCCGCACCAAACAGTCAGGTGCTAATTTCAGTAATGAGTGTTCCAAACTAATAATCTGTTAAAGGACTGAAATTCCATCAATAAAACAATGTCTCTATCTTTTTCAGTTACAACTAGGATAGGCTCTCAAACGATTAGTTTCACTAAAATCTAACTTTCATTATCAACCAATCCTGGCCAGTCCAACCCATATATACCCTATTTTATCTTCACCCATTTGCAGACTGGTTTCCATTTTTCCATATCATTAGTACCGTGAGTTCTTAAGCGCCTTGATGGTCGAGGGCCTGTTGTCATTGTTCAGGCCTATAAATAGCCTGGGCTATATTAGTATAATAGACTTAAGCACTGGACACTTTAAGTGGAATCGCCAAATAATCGATGACGATTTCCTTGATTAGTGTTGATGGACATTCCGTTCTACGATGTTCTTACTGTTTGTTTGATTGAATGAAATCTTAACTTCCTCTGGTCTACGAAGAGTAAAATCAAATTATACATATTAGAAAAAGAACCAACAATAGACAATTTTGCAGCATTGAAAAAACAAAATTAAACATGAAACAAAAATTAGCTAGCTAAAAGTGTTGCAGACATACTTTGCATTTAGAATGGTCATTAAACGGGAAAACATGTTACATACCTGAGTATAAATTTGAACAACTAGACTTAAGGATATTAGGTCCCTGTTTAAAAAAAAAAACACATCTGACAACTAAATGAATTAGTATTGTTCTATAATTGATCGGTTAGTAGAAACTGATGATCGATTATGAAAGTGTAATCGAATTCCTGTATTACCAGGACAAAAATCTCCAAATGATAACAACTGTTCTGATTTTTCCTTATTCCATTCCCCTAACTTACGTTGCTTCGACCACCATGAGGCTGTTAATATCTACTTTTTTGTTGGGGCTTTGCAAGCTAAACAATTATTAAGACGTCGCCTCTTTAAATAAAAACTCCAATTTCAGTTTTTATTGGGGTTTTTGTTTGCTTTAAATGATCTAGTCAGTATTTTTAAATTATATAATTTAAACTGTTACTTAAAAGTCTTCAAAGAAAAGCGTGACGAAATGAACAACTTGCATTTTAGGAATGTATTCATTTAAAATTAAGATACATTATGGTGCATGTAAGCATTATGGAAATATTTTGTTCTATGTAAGCAAATCATAAACAATATTGTTTTTAAATTGCGTGGTTCTCCGGAGTCTGCATAAAAGCATCAGTTTCAGTTAGTTAGAAATGCGTTTGTTTTTCTTTTTGTTTTCTATATGACTTTTCTATGCACCTTTGACCTTCCGCCATGTTTATCCGAAGATTTACTATCGTTTCTTGTCAGCTAATGGGGAACGCGGAAAATTAGGCGTAACCAGGCTAACTAACCGGAATTTTTACAGCAGATTGATACGAGAATACTTACACAGTCTAAGCTGCAAGGAATCGACTGGATACAAAGCCATTAAGCATGAACAGAATGTATCATAATATGAAATTGTAGAAGTACTTAGCCTTTTAAAAATATGTCGGTCAGTGCACACAATTTATTATTGTATACTTGCATTTAAATGCTTATCTCTTCCGTGTTGCTTCTGAAATTCATGACCTGGTTCCAGCACGTCATCGGACTCATAATTCAAAATTATGTAATTTTGAATAACTTTACAGACAACAAACTTTAATTGTAAAAACATTCAGAATGAAGTGAATGTGGATTATTTTTCACATTCGTTCAATGTCATACCCGCGTACTGGCATACTGTGTACTATTGTAGCTTTGGGTCTAAAATAAAATGTTGCGCTCATTTTCATTTTCATGACTTTTGTGACCTGCTTGTATCTGAGCATACATGCTAAACTCAGAATCAAAACTGGAAAAAATTTGTTTAAAAAACATTTTTAGAGCATTTGTATATGTCACGTAATATGGTATATATGTAGTGTTATGAAGATAATAATATAAGAGACAGACCATTTCATTTTGGGGGGAGGTCCAGGACGGGGACTAAGATTGTCTTTCGAACGAGGATATTAGTTTTTTCTTCCACCGCAAGATAATTTTGTTGGGAACTAATTTAGTGGTTATAATTAGTTCTTTCTTGTACAAATCAGAGCAAGAATGTCGGTTTCAGTATATTTGCGGGATGGAAAAGCCTCCTCCCTTGGTCAGTCTCTGCTATAGTATCCTGGAGTCATCGGTTTTGACGCACTCAGTACTTACTTTGACCTTTTCGGACTGATATTCCTCATTTCGTTTAAAAGATTAATGATTGTGGTAAAACATGCATATAACATGCCGAGGATGTATTTCCTAATACACCTGACATGCTTTCATCCCGGTAACCCCTTGTTAGAAAGTTCGTGTATTACGTCACTTGTTTTTACACACTTAGCACGAATCAACTTCTGCCCCACTACACCGTTATACATACGATCCGCAATAAAATATATGGCAATATTGCAGAACACATTAATAGCGCATAGAAAAGAGAAGTTCAGTATGGGAAAATTACTTTAAAAAACATAATTTATCTATTTCTTACTTCATCAGTTTTGATTTGGTGAGAGATGTCACGTGGAGATCTTTTAGACTCCACCCGTCTCACGAGATCCGCTGATATCTCATGCTCGCTCTGGATGACACAGCTATCCCGATCAACGTACGTAATTTTTGCGATACTAGCAATATGTTTTTAATCCAGTAAAAGTTGAATATTTGTCCTCGGATTATTTATGACTATGGGAAAAGACTTTTATTTTTAAAACAGCAAACACAAAAATATAAGTCTAAAAAAACCCAAAATAAACAAAAATTACAACAAACAAACAAAACTCAAACAAAAAAGCGAATCATATACTAGACTTAAGTCTATATTCCATAAATTTGATCGGATGAAAATTTAAATTTAAGAGTAATTGATGAAAGACCTACGTCCTGATTCAAATTTTAAGGCATTCTGATGAAACAGAGAAAGGAGATTCATTTTCAGAGGGCGTGCCAATGATGTGTTGCATTTTACGCTTAGTATCATATATTATTATGAACATCGCACTTTCTGGTATATATTTGATAATGGGATATCCGACTTAAATAGCATGCGAACAAAATCGTAGAGCGCCACTCTTGCGGTAGAAGTGGTGTTACCACTGTGGCAATAACATTTGTGGAACTACATTTTATTTACATTTAGGAAATATATCTGCCCTTAGATATAACTGCCTCCGTATTTGATTCATCTCTCTCTCTCTCGCTCTCTCTCTCTCTCTTCTTCTTCTTCTTCTTCTTCTTCTTCTGATGTGAACAGATCATAAATAACATGTGTTTCCAATGTATCTTTTGGAGTGTATTATGAAGAATTGAAGATGTGCCAGTAAAAACAAAACGTGCCTCAGAGCAAAATCCAAACCGTAACAATTACATTTCAAATGTTAGCTCATGTAAAATAATTTTCCACGTCAAGCATCTGTTCATGCAAAAGGCGATCAACATTAAGAGGTGAGTGTTAGGACTGGTCGACCTGGTGTTAGGATGATGAAACTGGATGCGACATCATGCTACATGTCTGCAGCATGATGCCCCAGTGCTAGACATCACTATAAACTGCCACACTGCAGAGATCATAGCGTTATGACTGCAAACTTATTAAAGCTACGTTAAAAACAAAGTCACAAACACACACACACATGCACACATGCACACACACACACACACACACACACACTGTTCATGCAAATTGTCATTGACTGAACTTAACTTGACCTGCTTCTGTATGATGTTAACCTATCGCCAAGCTACCTCATAGTATACGACCAGCGACAACAAGGTTTAAAGCGAAGCTCTCAACTGAATATACTACTAACATTTGGGTGACTAGTCATTCTAACTGTCAACATACACATACCTTTGTTTGCTAAACTTTGGAGAAATCAGGCATATGTGAGTTCTGATAGCAAACCGAAATCAAGTGACTATCGAAATTTGGGTAAATTAACTGTTATCGAACTAGACTGCTACGTTTTCAAGGCCATAAAATTCACCTTTCAAAGCAACAAAATACGCACGTAAACCATAACATGGGAAACTTCCAATCATTACAATCTTTCGTTAAAGGTGATGCGATCAAGTTGATGCCATGATTCGACCACTCTGTAATGTTAGACTCACTTCAACACTATCTACGGTATCCGTCTGCGCAAGAAATGTGTTAGCGAAAAATATTATCTTAATTATTCGTAAAAACATTAATTAATTCAACAAAAGACACTATTTCAGAAATTAGTAGGACACATTTGAAAAAGTTACTGTGCTCAATTATTAGGAATATGGCTTGTTGTTCCAAGATAATCATTACATCACTTACTGGTTTAGTTTGTGCGAGTACGTGACCAGACCAATTTTCGCTTTCTACTGTCTGTGGCACATTTAACAGGAGATGCCGATTGGATTCGCTTGATCAATAAAGGACGTGCTGCGATTGTGAGATGTATTCTATTCGCACTTCCAAACTGCCTCTGCAATTCTCCTCCGCCCAAGTCTAGTTCCAGTATGGATGAGACAGCGCCAGGAGGAAAGATCCTGTGCGGGATCTTCCCAAAACTCTGGGTCATTGTTGAAGTGTTTCAAGGATGACTTGAGGGAATCTTTGACGCGCTGTTTCTGACCACCCAGAGATGGCTTTCCCTCCTTCAGCTCGCCGTAGAAACTCTTCGTTGGAAGTAGGCTGATCTGACATTCCGTTGACGTGTGAGAAACTCAGTGTGTGGGACCCTGTCCTACGATGTTATATCATCAGTTTTCTATGGATGCCAATGTGAAACGTTTCAGCTTCTTGGCATGGATTCTGTACACCGTCCAGGTTTCACAAGAATATAGCACGGTCTGCAATACAATGACTTCGTATATCTTAAGTTGTGTCTGTATAATGATGTCTTTACACCCCAACACATTTGCACGTACTCTGCCAAACGCTACACTTGCTATAGTAATTTTGGTGTTTGTTTCATCGTCGATGTGGACTGCATATGACAATGTGATCCTGAGGTACGTGAACTTGTCCACTGCCTGGGTGATTTGGCCATTTACTATAATGGCAGAATCTACATAAGGTAGATGCAGGTTGGCGCATCACCTCTGTTTCCTTGATGCAGATCGTGAGATCGAAATTGTCACAAACTGAAGAGAAATGGTCCATATTCTCTTATATGTCAGGCTCTGATTTGGCATTCAGGGAGTGAAATAGGAGATTATAAACAGTCAATTCCTGTAACTTCGTCTTCGCCTGTAGTCTGCTCAGATTGAAGAGCTTTCCATCAGTCCGGTTTCCCTGAATTTGATTCCAGTGTCATAGTCACGGAAATGTCTGTAAGCATGGCAGAAAACATCACATTGAAGAGAGTTGTGGCCAACACAGTTTGCTTGACTCCATTGTTGACAGTGGATGGTTCAGATGACTCTCCATCGTCCCCGACACAAATGAACATGCCATCTTTTAATTGACAAACCATCACGAGAAACTTCTCTGGGCAACCAAATTTTGCCATGGGCTTCCAGAGGCCCCCACGACTGACGGTGTCAAGGACTTTTGTCAGGTCCATGAATGTCGTTAACATGTTGGGGTTCTGTTCATGGAATTTCTCCTTGAATTAACGAGCTGCAAACTCCATGTATGTGGTCCCTCATTTTTTCCCGAAGCCTCACTAATTCTCAGTCAGGAGCCTTTGATGGAGGTGGCGAGGACATTAAGGAGATGGCCTAATGGTTGTCGAAATATTGTATGTTGCTTTTCCGCACTTATGAGGTATAGGTCCCTAAGTCCACATTGACTAAAAGAATTCTGTCAGTTTCTGCGCCACGTGCAGGCCTCCGTCTTCGTAGACTTCTGCTAGCATAGCATCAGCTCCGAGTGTTTTGTCATTCTGACAGCAGGTCAATTGCTTTCACAGTTTCAGTCAGCGCTGGAAGATCAGCAAGTGACATGTTGATTTCCACTTGGGGTAGTCGCTCAGTTGCCTATTCATTGATAGATGACTGCTGATTGAGGAAGCTGAAGTTTTCTGCCCATCTTTGAAGTATTTTTTCTTTGTCAGTGAGCAGTGTGGTGCTGTCAGCCCTCATTATTGGCGATGTCCCTGATGACTGTGACTCGTAGATTGTCTTGAAAATATCATGTAAGTTCTTCATGTCATTTCTGCCTGCGTATGACTATATTGCATAGGCCTTATTGCTCAGTCATTAGTCTTGCAACTCCAAGTTTGCATTGGATAGTCCTCTTGATGTTGTGGAAGGCTGCCTTCTGAGATGACGATTTGCTGCCTCTAAACGGGCCATCTGCACCCTATATTTCTCATTCCGATGTATATATATGGCAGTATAGTTCTCACCAAACCAATCTTGATGTTTACCCTTGGTGGGACCGATGGTTTTCGATGCGTGTAACGTTGTCCATCTTGGTAAAGAGGGATGGTTAATTAGATTTGGCAGTCGTTATCTAGAGGATGACCTCCCTCGATTTTATTGCCCGGTGTGAGTGGATAGGTAGAACATCAACAGAGAACTGAGCAAGACTATTGAGAAGAAATAATACAATACGAACCCCCTTTAGACACGAAAATAACAATTTAATCGATAACAAAAAACCTAATAGTGTCAGCTTCAATTCAAACAAATTTACGTTAACAGAACTTCAATAGCAGTGTTCTAATTTGGATTCGTTCATCATAGTAACGAGTGGTGAAAAGAGCACAATGTCCACGCCTGATTTGCATCACCTAGCGTCGCTTTCTGTCTTCGTCTCCGTGTATCACACGTCTTTCCCCCTACGTGTATACGTTGATCTTCCTTGATCTTCCTATTCTGAACGCTTCATCTCTTTTCCGGACTTCCGTCTTCTGACTGTCCCCGTCTGTTCCTGGGAGCTGTTTCCTGAAGGACAAGATTACCCCTAAGCCTCTATATGTATCACTTTCTATACATATATAAAATTCTCTCACTTTCGTTATTCAGAAAGCATAAACTAGCTATCCAAACACTGTATAAATTCTGATATAATGTGACCTTAACGACTAATGGTCCTTACAAATTTAGACTGTATTTCGAGTAAGGTACAATCGTTATCTCTAGTTACACGCCCCTGTAATATACATCCAAGTCAGACCTAATTCGATAGATCACCACTCTCGCTTCCAGCAGATGACCATAAATTAACACGTGAGCGGTGTATCTAGCATTCCCGTGTCTATTCGCATACGCTACCACATGACTCCTTAGACATCCAGTCTAGGCAGTTCCACTCAATAAGATACATACTCGAATACTATTGCTTAAGATTCACTAAATTCTAGCTCACATCAATCCCTAACCTACAAGATTATTTAAACATTTCAAAATCATATATAAATATGCAATTATCGTTAACTCACGATAATCAGTATCGTGCTAACAGACAAAGGAAATTAATTCATATAACCCTATGAAATTTTACACATCTGAAAATTTGGATCGCATGCAACCAGTCAATTCTGTCAATGAACTAGTAACTGTAAAATTAAAGAAATAAATTGCATAACAACTCTAGCATATCAACAGATTTCCATGAAATCGAATAAACCATACATAGTATGAATCCTAGTCATATCAAACACATTTGTATAAACAAGACAAATAAAATAGAAAATTACATGAAAGTTAAAATTGTGTACCTTAATGCTGTTCTCTTTCAGAAATTGTGCGTCCTAGCACTAGAGCCTGTCTTTTCTTACAAGACAGCCACCTGGTCCCTGTTTTACTTGTTTAATGAGGAAAGCACTATTCTTTAAGTTTGCCCGGAGCCAAATCTTGTCCCTCTTGCAGGGAATTTTGGACTAAAGGAATTCGACCAAGGTCGTTACTTTTAAATTCAACATTACTTCCAAGGTGTACGCCTTAATTTAACTGACCAATCGTAATAGGCGTTTCCTAATTTTTCCCCAAGATAATTATTTCTTTCGTCAGATTTTGACAGCCTAAAATCTGAGAAATACGATGCATATCAACATCCCTTTGAAAAAGACTATTTGGCATGGGATTCACCTCAAACGGTTATGGTTGGTAGCTCTAATGTTACTTTCTCAGTACAGCGTTGCGGTGCCCGGGTCAATTTTCAATGAGCCGTAGATGCTGGCCTTTCAAGTTTAACACTGACATGAAGAAAAGGTCGAAGTGACCCTTCACAAAGACCTTGCTGGCTTGACTGTAATAAAATTTTAATGCACAAAGAATTCAATTTTAAGGTTCCATTCTTATTCAAAATTCGACACATTACAATGCGGTTGAGCTATCAAAAATCTCTTAATGATGCCAATTCTCTGAGTTTATATCGATTGTGTCAAGTTGGCTGCATAATTCCTCGACAAATTCCCGTTTCCCGTTCTCTTGTTTTACTTGGAGACATTAACCTTGTTTTGGCACTTTGTGTCTTGAGGTTGTCTGCAAGGCTGGATCTGGATATTGAGTTTTGCGACTATGTGCCTGTGGTCAGTCCAGCATTTTGCACTTCTCACGGCTTTCGTCAGTCGAACATCCTGCCTGTCTCTTCTCCTGACGATGACGTAGTCATTAAGATGCCAGGGCTTTATAACGTGAGTGCATCCAAGACGTCATGTTGCTGTTTTGTAGCCGGAAGACTGTGTTAGTGATACGGGGGTAGTGTTCAGCGCATTTCCACACCATGAGGAGTCTGTTGTTGTTGCATTTGCTAAAACCATGTTTGCCAATGATACCTGGCTTTGTATGATGACCTGCGTCAACTCTTGCATTGAAGTCATCACGAATTACAAGCTTGTCTGCCTGGTACGTCTGCAATAAGAGACACCAGGTCTTCATAAAGTTGTCATTGGTCTCATCTGGGTTGGTCATGGTGGATGCGTAGTCTTTGCTGTCAGTAGCATGTCTTTTATCAGACAGCAGTAGTCTCATTTGCATTAATCAACCATACACGCCCTTTGGAAGATGTATGGGCTGCTAACTAGCTATAATTTGATGGCAATCCCAACACCAGCTTCATGTCGCTCTTCTTTACTTCGACCGTTGCAGAAGAAAGCGTAGCCTGCTCATCCTTCGGTGAGTTGTCCTTCGTCAGCTAGGCCATGTTCACTCAGGCTGCAATCTGGATGTTGAATCTGACCAATCATTTACCAACTATAACTGTTCTCTCTATTCTTTCTAATGACGTAATATCAATTAGTGTGCGTACGTTCCAGGCTCCGATGGTGAGTTGCATCACTTTTTATTTTTATCTTCTTATGTTTTCGATCGCTAAGGTGGGATCCACGTCAGCCGCGGTATGCTGACCAGGGTTAAGGTAAGCAGGCAATATTTATCCCCTTTTTATCCCCTTTCTAGTGCTACAGAGGTGAGCAGTGTGATCCTAAAATGGGCTGCTAAGTCCCCCCCCGGGGGGGGGGAGAACTGTCGAGTTCCAATGCTGCTTCGGCCCGGTGAAAACCAACCCAATGCCATGAGCCGCCTCTGTGTAGGTCTACAGTTGTACTCCCAACGTATCCACGCCTGCTGCTTTTATTGTTCGCCCATCGCCACAGGACTAAAACGTATCCGGTGGGAGGAGGGGAATATTTCCATAACTTGTGCATGAGTTGGATTTAAGTCCAGGAGAGTTGTCCCTCGCTCTTTCGTCTCATTCAGGCCTGTCTGAATCCAGTGGAACGACAATGTCGACACCTCTGGATACAACTCCGCATGTAGTTATGGCCATTAGTTCATACTGCGCCTGAGCTGATGCCCTGTGCTGTCCGCACAACTCGTGCCACCTGTCTCCACGGTATGGGTATGGGTGTATCTGCTCGTCCGCCTCATTCCCCAGAAATGACTTTCCAGACGGAGCCAGGTGTAGCTGTCTACTTTATGTGAACAATTACAGGTAGCAAGTGTAGCCTGGCCTGACATGTTTTATTACACAGTGCAGTAATACGGCCCAATCTACAGTGTAGTACCAGGATTTAACATACGGTTTAATAATACGACTTAATATTCAGTTTAGTAATACGACTGTGTGGTGATACGGCTAAATATACCGTGTAGTAATACGGCTTTATGTGCAGTGCAGTAATTCGGCTTAATATACGATGAAGTAATACGGCTTAATAGACAGTTAAGTAATACAGTTTAAAATACAGCAGTGTAGTAATATGGCTTAAGATAAAATTAAGGAATATAGCTTTAGCAATTAAGTAACGTGGTTTAATAGAAAGAGTAGTATTACGACTTAATATACAATTAAGTAATACGGTTTAATAGACGGTGTAGTATTACGTCTTAATATACAATTAAGTAATACGGTTTAATAGACGGTGTAGTATTACGTCTTAATATACAGTGAATATGGCTTAATATAGTGTCAGCCTTTCTGGAACGCATATAATGGGAAATTTCCAGGGAAATTCAAGTTTTTGCGCCTGCATAATATAAAGAAAACTACTTTTTATGTTTGTTTCTTTCTAACAGAGGTAAGGAAATATTTCACTCGCAAAGACGGAAACATACTGTATTGTCACCTGCGGCATCACCACTCGTCACAATACAAAGTTTCGGTTTCACTTGCAAAATAGTTTCTTATGTCTTACTAACAAATAAAAAAAAACTATACATATATTCTCTATTACAGCGTTACCTTAAGTATCTAACATTACAGAATTTGATCTCTTCATGAACCTGTACTACTTCCTGCCTTTGTGTTCCCAGAATTCTATTCAATCTCTATTTATAGCCCACAGTTCCTAGAAGTTACCGGACCGCTCCGGTGGCCAGGTGATTAGAGCGTCTGCCCCGGATGCGGGAGGTCGCGGGTTCGAGCCCCAGCCGAGTCAATTCAAAGACTTATAAAAATGATACCAGCAGCTGACTCGCTTGGAGCTCAGCATTGAGAGGTTAGTGTTAGGACTGATCGGCCTGGTGTCAGGATAATGTGACTGGGTGGGACATGGTGCTACATGTCTGCGGCATGATGCCCAGTGCTAGACATTACTGACACACTGCGGACATCATAGCGATATGACTGAAAAATTGTTAAAGCTACGTTAAAAATCTAAATCACACAGACACACATCCTGGTCGTTACTGTTTCTGACACTTTCTCATCGAGTTAAGTATTTCATAACCACAGCTCCTGTTTTGTTTTTTGTTTTTTTTCTCAACAAATGTCCAAATTGTATTTGTCGTACTGTTGATATCTAATCTACTTTATTCCGTACCATCACTACTGATGGTTTTCTTATCAAAATAATGTCATTTAAATCTTGAGGCGAAACCCATTATAATTTGTGCTAAATGATCTACGCACACTATACCGGTAGCTCTTTAGTTGTGAGTAATGGATGCAGACGTTTACCTTTAATAACGTGTCCGCTTCTGCAGTTAGAAATCCTAGTAATTTTACTGCAAACAAACTATGTCCGACGCAGTCACAATATCGAGTCACGTGTTGCAAATTAATGCTGATCGACAAGGCGTTTGGGCAAATGTAATCTATTTTGATATGCCACGAACGGAAATAACAGCAGACGAAATTCGTGACAGGATATCTATAGTCATCATATTGAAAATGAGTAGCACTTTCTTTTCTTTAAGAATGTGTTTTTGCGAGAAGAGATTTTAACTCCATTGTATATA
>JAECUM010050777.1:0-18900 GCA_016617855.1 Megalonaias nervosa | reverse complement strand
GAGAGAGAGAGAGAGAGAGAGAGAGAGATTCTGCAGGTGAAGAAAAACACACCTACGCCTCTTTCTTCTTATAGGGCAAATTAAAGCTTCGATTTAGTGAGCAAAGATCACGCTCTTTAACTTAATTAAGACTCCAGTTCTGATAGTTGTACCTTGTTTTGTTTGTGGGTTGAAAGACATTTTTTGCACAATATTGTCTATACATGTATTGGCCAATATACTTGAGGGGGTGGGGGTGGTGGTGGGGAATGGTCGAGTGGTCCAAAGCGCTTTTCCTTATAATTCACTCAAATCTCGGCTCTGCCCGTTTGGGTTCTGTTTTCAGCTCGACCATCTTGGGTATACAAGAAAACTTGTCATTAACGCCCCATGGGGCAGAGGTTCTTACCGGGGTCCTCTCTGTTCTTTCTCCATCAAATATATTGTCCAATACAAAATTTAAAAAAAAAATAAATATATCGTTATAGTTTCCAAATATCCATCTTAGATCAACACCAAACCACATGAATTCCTCCCAGATGTTTATCTGATCTATAATGGACATGACCTCAAACATTCAGATCAGTTAGCCTATAGCATCACTCTAATATAGTCTCATATATCTTTAAATACTGAACTTGCTTTTTGATGTTTAAATCTTTACTAGCTTGTATTTCTAAACTGAACTAACTTTGACACAAGTTTAATCCATTTTCTTTAACAGCTTTAATTCCCTTCTTGTATGTTACTTGTGTTTCCGATACAAATGTGTAACTTATAAATCGATATAGATGAATCAGTATCAAACTGCATCCTAAGCAGTATCTTACAAAGATATACTACTCTCTAGTCTTAAGGCATACACATGTATACCCAAGAAAAGAAAATGATTCTATGAACAAAATATGCAAAAAACGTATGGCATTGTTTTAGTCCGATTTATTACAATTGTTGCAAATTCGCAATGAGTAAACAACAATAAATATTAAATAAAGCAGTACTGAACTATTCACTGCAATTTACTTCTTACTAATGTTGAATACAGTGTTTATTGAAACAATAACTAAGACTTTTGCATATTCAGATCCTAAATTTGTATGTGCTGTAATGGTTATATCACGCTGCACCCACTACCGCAAGTAACAGCAGACGGTACTACATGCGAATGTTGACCAAGAGTGGTCAGCTACGCTAAGCTAACTGTGGAAATTCATCTGCGCTGGATAAGGCAGCAGAACATATATGTTTACCTGCACCCTACACCAACCTAGTTGTGAAGGCAGAAGGCATCATATCAGGCCCGTGCATCCAGACTTGTCTTTATACTTCTCGACACTTCTTTGCTACTGTATTCAGACAGATGCATGTGTGTGTGTGTGTGTGTGTGTGTGTGTGTGTGTGTGTGTGAGAGAGAGAGAGAGAGAGAGAGAGAGAGAGAGAGAGAGAGAGATGACTTTCCATCACTTAAAAGCCAACTTAGGCTCACTTAGAGAGATTATTTCCTTCGTCCGCCAGGTACCTTCAAGTCGGGGGAGATGAGCGAGCTGCAAAACTGCATGTGTGGAAAACCCTTGTAGCTTCAGACCTGCTTACATGCGGCTCTAGGCACGAGGTCGCTTTTCACTAGGACCGGGGCGGCTTTTGAAATAGAGCCACCCCACCCCACCCCGCCCTCCAGTGACTAAGCAGCCCATTTTAGGATCACACTGCTTTCCTTCGTATCATAGAAAAGGATCTAAAGAAAGGTGCCTTAAAAATTGCCTGCTTCACCTTAATTCTAGTCCACGTACTATATATCGGTCCTGAGTGAAACTCGCCTTGGAGAGTAAGAACAACTCACTGGTGTAGGAGTTCGCTATACCTTCTTCTGCAGGAGCGGAATTAAGGAAGACCGACCCGAAGCCACTATTGGTTTTGCCATCAGATCACAACTAATCAGCACCCTGCCAAATCTTCCGCAAGATATGAATGACAGTCTAAATTCATACGAGTTTCCCAATTTCGGGAAGACGATATGCATTATTTCATATGAGAATCCCACTATCTGGAAGAAGACATACACCGGTGCCCCCACCATAAACAACCCAGATGAGATGAAGGACACGTTATTTGAAGACTTAGAATATCTTATGTAGGAAGTACTGAAATCAGACTGGCTCAGTATTCTTTGTTACTTTAATCCTAGCGTTGGCACAGTTCAGAGCACAATTGGTCTGATCACCAACTTACGTGATAGCAGAATTCCGACCAGTTAATGATGTCAATTGGTCATCGAACAACAAGCAACTGCACTATATATTTAAAACTTGCAAACTGAAGACAGATCGACGATGAGTATTTACATATGTTTTATAAAAATATCACTTCGAGTTATATTCTATTATGTGTTTATGGAATTGTAACGGGTTTGCTCATCTCCTGCCAAAGTGTATGTGTATATTTGTGTGTGTGTGTCAGCGTGTGTGTGTGTGTGTGTGTGTGTGTGTGTGTGTGTGTGTGTGTGTGTGTTGGGATTTGTTTAACAATATATGTCGGGATTTTCTTGTCACGCAAGTTGAGTGAATACAGTCAGATTATACGCCGGGTGTCTTAACATGGAATGAAGATAAGATGGTTTCATACACTTTACACTTTACTAGATTTTTTAAAATTTTGTTGACATGCCGATAAGTATATATGCAAACGATTATCGAAGCAATGATCGTATTTTTATGAAACCTTTATAACCTGTTAGCATCTATACAAATGGAAACATTTGGTGTCATATTAACTTATAACTCCAGTTCCTGTCATTTCTATGTTTCAACATTTTGCATCGTCATTGATGGATGCTACCCCGCTAGCCTAGCCCATCTTCGAAACGAACAAGGTTCATACCGATTGTGCTAACGAAACAAACCCGATACCGATGCATACGTGCCACTAATATATATATATATATATATATATATATATATATATATATATATATATATATATATATATACATACATGTACCCGACTATCACTTACCTATTACGATGTGGTCTTGCAATGCATGTCAGTTCATGTTTGCTTAGTTGCCAAGATAATATAACATTTGAAGGGACATGCGTAATTTGACGTGTGATATGCATGAACTGTGAACGGGTCTATACCTATATTAGAATTTAGTATATATCAGAGCAGGTCTAATGCACATGTGGAAAACAGATACGCAGATAAGTAAACTAGACTGGATATTAACCAGTGGTGTACATATGTAGCTCGAGGACTATTTTTTCTCCAAATCGAATGACTGAAGAGTGGCCTGGAATTTCTATAGGAACTTGCTTGTGGTATGTAGTACATAACCACTTTGTTCTAATTTTTACGGCAATAAATATTTACGAACACTAATGACGCTATATTAAAGTGTAATGTCATGGTGGTGTATATATAGTGGCACTTTATACACGTTTAAAATCACCATGCTAATAACAAATATGGTTTTATAATATAGTACAGATTTTGTGGTTCATCCAACAAACGGTAAGCTAAGTATATGGCACAACAGAATATATCATATCCGTGTTAAATGGATCCGATATAATATTTCTTTGGACTTGGGGAAAGAGTGGGCAATCTGGAAGAAACCACACTGCATATATATTACATCTGTTATTCAGAACAATGAATAATTTCAACCATTTTCTAGGATATATCAACCCTTTATAGGCTCTATACAAGCTTAGTTTTAAGCTTCTCAGTAATTTTTTTTCTGTTACTATTCCACATTAAGATATTTATTACGGATATATTTCATAAAATGTTTGAGGATGACTTCTAAACTATGTTTAATCTAGATATGCATACAGTAATAAACTTTGTGCTGTAAGAGAAAATGTGATTAACATTCGAACAAATGCCAGGTGGCAGAAGTTTGATTCTATATTTGGGATATTTAGTGCAAATCAAACAGGGCGCTTTGTTCTTGGTTTGGAATATTTACCGAAAATAAAACAGCACAAATATATCTACAGTTATGTTGTAAATGGACAAAATCTAAATAATATCATCTCTCTCTCTCTCTCTCTCTCTCTCTCTCTCTCTCTCTCTCTCATTACAAACGCATATGATAAATACGGGTCAACCGCAAGTTTAAAATGGGAACCTTTGGGTTAGTAAGCATTCAAAATAGCATTCCGTTCGGTATTTCCCTTAGGCTCCAATTCTAGATAGCTAAACAGACCAAGCAAAATATTATTATTATTATTATTATTATTATTATTATTAACCGAGAGTGTGGTATTTTCATTTCGGGGTAATATATGAATTAAATTGTCTAGACTAGTTTCAAATCACTTTTAGTCATAATGTTAAGGTTCAATTTCAGAATAATTGTTTTAATCCACTCAAAGGTATTGATAAATGAAATATAAAATATGCCCTACCCTGAAAGTTAAAAAGACTTAACACAACTTGCTTAGAATACGTGTTTACTTTCTTTATACACTCGAAAGGAGGATATTTTTTTATAGATGTATATTTGTTGAATGAGCTTTTTTCATACTGACACTAACGTTCTTTCGTGTATTTGTGCTTTGCACAAGTTTGTCACATTTTTGTCAATCTACTTTTGTGAACAATGATCACAAACTTTCTTTGCTATAAAGAATAATTATTATGCCAATCTTGTCAATAAAGATTGCCATTAATGTTTTTAACACACACAGTGATATGTCAATGAAATTTGTGTTAAGCATGCCCCTGAACTTCCCTGTAAACGTACCCTCACCCCTGAAACAATAAATATATAAATAAACGAATAAATCCCTTTCTACCAGAACTATTTAAAAGATTGAAAACAAATGAAAATAAAAAGTAGAGAACCTGATACATCACGACTTGCCCCGGATATGATACCATATGGGAACAATATAGTTTGCACCATAATTTATCAGATAAATGACCCATGCGATATAAAAGGTTTGACCTGATATAAATTGCGAAGATTTTGTTCTTTGTTTTTCTCTAATTTATGGTATTGTCTGAATATTAGACTTCCTTTATCTAACACTGTATGGAGCTAGATCCGCAGTTAGCAAAGGCAATAAACTGACCTTACCTTGTCAAGGACAAGACATGTTAATAAAGTAATGTTTGAATTTGAATCTCTAGGATGTATTCGCCCACATATAGCCCATCATGTTTGTTTGCTTTTCTTCCCTTTCGTTTTCCTGTGTTTTTGTGAGAACATATTTTGTGTATGTGCGAGTTGGGGTGGTGCGTTTTGTTTAGAAATTATACCTGAAGAGTATAATTACATGATAAATATCATTGCATAAGCCTCACGAAGTTACTAAGAAAACCGAGAACGCAACTATGATTATCAACCCGACATGTACGATCTTCTCACTTGATATTGCACTCTGCTTAGGTGAGTAGTATAGCTGAAAACTCGATACATGGATCATGTAATAAACTTCCTGTATCCACATAATAATGAATACAGTACAGTAAGAGTGATAACGAAGACTGACTCCCTTGAAACACATTGGAATACACGACAGTTTCCTTAACGTAGATTTTTTTTCCTGATTTAGTTGAATTTAGCTAAATGTTGATAATTTAAAAAAAAAAAATGGCGTTCGACATTAATTTGTAGACATTTGTATTAGAATTTCTTGTACACTGGCAATGACGTGGCATCGTGAATCTCAATTGAATATATCTTTCAGATCATACACATTCTCCATTCTACTGTAACGAGTCTCAGTTAATTGCGATCGTTTTACTTGAGGTAATTTTAGAAACAGTTTCTATGTTATCAACGTAGCAGAACAGGACAAAACTTCATTGCAAAAACGTCATAATAAGGACAGACATAAAAGGTATACAAGTAAAAAAAAAACAATCAAAATTGTATTATGCACAAAGTTATCATGGTGCAATATAAATAAGAGAGTGTAAAACAAATAAAACTGAAAGACAGTGATTTGTTGTTGATATTGGTTGATAGGTTATTTATATATGGCAGCCAGTATAACTGGGGAAGGAAGAGACCAAAAATCCCCGAAATTAACCACTGGCAAGCTTTCTCATATACCAACATTGGCCCAGCCAGAGATTCGATTGAGGTTAGATACTAGTGATCAATAGATCATATTCCGATACTATTCTGAGCTGTCAAGCCTCTTCCATAGCCACATCCAGTACGGTCATGCTTATTTGACGTAGGGCAACTCGGGTGGCCTACATTAAAGATCGCCGCAGATAGTAATGAATAGTTATATGCCAGCCCGCGAATATTTGAGTTGAACGATACGTTTTCCTCAAGCAGTTTTTAACAACAAATGGTGCATGTTGCTTTGTTTTACTGCATATTGACTCTCATCTTACTGCTCCCCTCCCCCAACTGCATATTAATGAATAATCCGATAATAAACAAGTTAACTTGTCTGACTAGCAGCTAACAATGAACATACAAATAGACACATCACATATCAAACAATCATCAAAGACATGCCTGTGATTTAGAAAGTGAAATTGGAATGAATGTGAACCCTCCAAACTGCACGCAATAGACAAGTTTGACTGTTAGCAATTTACTCTCTCTCTCTCTCTCTCTCTCTCTCTCTCTCTCTCTCTCTCTCTCTCTCATTTTGCTAACTCGTTAAATAATCATGAGCAATGTTGAGTGAACTATTCCTGGCATACATGTGCAATGGACAGTTACTAATTACAGTACCAATAAGCCCTGTGTTTTTGACTTAGCAAGTATTCACCGATCCAATATGAAACTAATTATATGCTTCAAAGATATTTGTAGGCCTTAAAGTTTTCGTGCGTGTATAGTCTCGAGTCAATTGAAATACACGTAGGTTTGCCCAACTTGTAATACTGGCCACATAATAAAATCGTCCACCCACCCCTCCCCTATCAGAAATGGATTATCCATCTTTGTAAGTCCTATCCAGGACCGTTGACAGAGTAGGAAAACTTCCAAAGGGCCCACAACGGTTGGGGGGTGGGTGGGTCTGCTGCTGTTTCAATTTCTGATTCAAAGGAGCCTACTGGATAATTTTTCCTAGGGCCCACAAATCCTGTCCACAACCCTGGTCCTATCTGATGCAGATTGTGCTCATATCTACTTTTCTGTTTTATGCAAGTTATTGAAATATTCGCTTATGGTTTGCGCACACTCTAGTTCTGTAAAAGTTGTACAGGTGTCAAATCTTCACAAATTGTCGTAAAGCTTTCATCTCTCTTTAGAGTTGCCCTACGTTGATTGCGCTTGTGTTAAATATTGGCGTAGAAAAACCCCGATTCGACTTTCCGAAAAAGGTCTATAAAGGTGAGCACTTTAGACTATTTCCCAAACGAGACCCCTAAGAAATAGAGATAATGGAGTATCTAAACATTATATGCCCAACAAGTATCTAGAGAAAATGAACTTCACGTCTCAAATGCTCATTGAGTTCTTTTATACAAAGCTAATATCAGTAATTTAGATGAAAGCTATGTTGATATGTTAATGGGATTCGTTAACCAAAACAGATTTAATTACACTGAACTGGTACATTGTTTTTGTACATCGTATAAATTACAATGAATCAGTGTCGATAATTTAACTCCATACCTCCATCGTTGGTGGCAAATGGGAGAACTTTGCCTCTTCATTGACACAAGGTGTCTTGATCTGGCAGTCCATTGTTGTATGCACATTTATAACA
Source organism: Megalonaias nervosa (assembly GCA_016617855.1). NCBI lineage: Eukaryota > Metazoa > Mollusca > Bivalvia > Unionida > Unionidae > Megalonaias > Megalonaias nervosa. Next base: position 11,227 of record JAECUM010050777.1, on the reverse strand, counting down.
AGTATATTATATTTCTCACCGATTTCATTATGGCTTTCTTTCTTCTATTTGCTTCTATTTTTCTTTTACGAAACAGTTATACGAATTCATTTGATTTCGGTCGTAAAGGTCCTACTCGTTGGTATGCAGTAGGCATAATTATTCGTGAAATTGACACCTTTATGGCGTTAGTCAATTATGTAAAATAGTCCACAGCTAGACTTCTTACTACCTGCTTCTCACGTTTACACTAAAACAATATGCCGACCCACGACACGAGACATATAAGGGCTGCAATTTTACGGCATATTTACGTTATATTGGTGATTCAAGGAAGAGCCACCAGTCTCGGGTTACATTATTTGGCTTTGATGAACAGAGCCACGCCACGCAAAAGATACATAATTTAACTTTTTCAGCGCTTTCCAAGTCTCGGTGTCAAACGTGATATAGATTTTATGAATCTCCTCGTCACCGTGAGGTGATTATGTTTATCATAAATTTGTTGATCAATATATATATATTATGGATTGGATGTGGCAAATGCTATTAATTGATGTTATTAACTGTTATCATGCAATGGATATATTTTCTTTCGTCGTCAAATTGAAATAAGCGAGTTATGAAACTACGGTTGTCAATTAAATATATAGCCATCACTGAAAAATACTATCCTATTCACGAGGAGATAAAGACTCGTGACCTGAGAAAATTAATAGGAAGAAAATCAAGAAAACAAATGAGAATAACAGAGTCAAGAAAAAGTCACACATCGTAATTTCGTGAGATTATTTTAGTCATATGGGTGAGAAATCGAATTTCTACGATGTATTGTTTTAGACTGTTCCCTATATCGTTTTATGTTGATCTATTGTACTAATAATTCTATTGATTATATTAACATACCAGTCATATCTTAGTTTATGAAGCATTAATATGGAACACGCGATATTCACAACAACAATAATTAAAGAAACTTATATGATGCAGCTCTATATACATCTATCCACATAAGGATATACCATAGCAAATCAATCACTGAATATTGTCTAGAGGCTCCATCATATTCATTCTTTTGTACAAAAGGATAGCTTAGTTTTGATTGTGCTTATTTCACTAGCGGTGTCGGACTAAGGTGGTGTAGTGCAGTTACGCCGTAATACATGTTGTACGAGGCGGGTAATCGAGGTAGGGGCTACGTTAGATTAGTGGTTATCTTGTCATCCTTGTTACTGAAAAGCCTCTGGTTGGAATCATATCATTGGAGTTCACTATATCTCTAATGTGGTGTGTTCTTGGGCCGTACACTTTACACTGATTACCACGGCAGTAAATAAACTATTTGTAATGTTGTGTCCTAATAAAGTTATATACGTTTGAATTTATCTCGGTGCCACTTGGTCGTTTCCACTTACTTAAGAACAAGAAATGTCGCATGATAAACTATTGGGCCATATTGGTTATTGGTTATGAAGAAACATTATCTTATTGTATGTATTCTCTCTTATACAAACAGTTTGGTGATAATTCTATGACACTAATTGGTCAGCTGAAGAAAATCTATATTAGATGATCTTGGCGTAAGCTACGTATGGAGAAATCAAAGTTTTGTTCAGTTAAGTCGTTGACAAATTCGGTAGAGCTGCGACTAAATGTGTGTGTATATATATATATATATATATATATATATATATATATATATATATACACACACAAGATTGGTCAACTAATATCAATAAGTCATTCAAAAGCTTTAATTACATGCTATTTAAAACTTGTTTGGATATAGAAAAGATTTATTTCTCATTTCCAAAAATATACGTCTAAATTTTAACTAAGTTTAGACCAGCAAATGATGGGTGTCCCGTTGTTATTAGTAGGTGGACTAATGTTCTCTTTAACCAAAGATATTGCAAACGCTGTTAGTCTCAAGACCTTGAAAATGAACATCTTCTCTCGTGTTCTTATTTTCACGATGAAAGACAAAAATTTATTCCTCATTTTTTTACACTTCTTGGACTAACCTTGATAAACGTAATCAACTCAGATAACTTACTAATCTTAATATAATATTTTCAGGTTTTAAGATTGTGTAATCCATTTTAGGCATTATATAATAACATCATACACTATAGTTTTGTTCTGTCTTATATACCTCAAATGGTGTAACCTTTAACATCCAGAGTAATAAAGTCTTGTTTTGTCTTGCCAGATAACATCAAACCCCTCACTTGTACATAATATTTTAGGAAAATCTATAATGCGCTTATGGAATCGTCTTTAACCTCACGTTTCTGTAAAAAATCTTTGACCGTTGCATGTAACAAGGAAGATAAACATAATATCGTATTGAGGACGATCACCTTAACACGTACGGTTGAATCGATTACTCATGATCATAAAACCGATACACAGCAATTGTTGATTTTACCTTTCTAAGGTTAGACTGAACAGCTTTGGCAAAAGTTATTAATAATCAAGTCCATTTTAAATCTAATGCAAGTAAATGCATAGCAGTAAAACATGTTGATGTGAATGCAAAACAAAAGAAAATTATTTCTTCCAAAAGAAATAAATGTATAATTAATATATAATATTGAACCAGTTATCGGTTTATGTCTAAGCTGTGAGGAGAATGAAGTAATTATTCAGCAAAATGTGTTAGAAAAAAGTCTGCTTCACATTGAATATGTTACTGCTTTGATATCTTGTTCAATTACTCATGCTATATAAAACTATCATAGACTTTGTAAATTTTTTGCCAATATAATAGGTAATGTTTATTAAAGTCTTGAACTTAGTTGAATTTGTATATGATTTCTCGTTTCTTTACAGTTAATGATAATTTGTATGACTTTTACAATGATAAATTTCTTTCTCACAAATGATATAACATGTTTCTGGTTATCACGTATTTGTATTAAAGCTGACCGATATTCTGCATACAACTGACAGATCATACTTAATGGAGCCCGTTCTTATGGCCCGACTTCCAGTTTAGGACTATGACTATTCAGTATGCTTTAATTACAAACATCATTGGGGGCAGGCATTGTATAATAATGGACAATACGTTTGAAGACGTGTAATTCTGTTTTGATTCCGTGGCTAGTTGCAAAGCAAAATAGGCTGGTGGAGGGCATTTTATTCAGGATCATTTTCAATACATGACTAAATACTTTTAGGGAATTCGAACTTTTACTCCTTGTTGCTGTCTTTACAGTAGTTAGATAGCAGAAGGTAATATTAACTTTTACTCTAGAGATTCCTAGCCGGCTACCAGTGAGCATTGACAGTTACATTCAAAATCATTCAAATGTATGCAAATATAAATAGCGTAACTCATGCGAGATTGGAAAACAAGAGGATCAGTATAAAATAATCTGTCAAAATATAATGCATTTTGTGATATTTCACGAAGCGTGTAATCTCCCAAGACATCAAATGCAAGCCCTGTAATAGTAGAATAATGCGGGTTGAATTCACACTTAGCTATAATGACTGCTAACCCAGAACTTTTGCACACGAATGCACCCGCGATTGTAGCTTACGTGTGTCCTCGTGCAAGCTTTACTTGACAACCCCGGGAGAGGTTCGGTGATTGGGTAGTAGTGATAGGAAAGCGTAGCCTCATACATCTCAGTTATGATACTATTCATTTGCTAGATCTTTGTTGCATGGAAAGAAATTATCTTTTGTGTTAGGTGTCTACGTGTTGAGTCATCGGAAGGTATCCATTTCGGTTATGGTAGTGATTTATTCTTCGATGGCCACACGTGCACATGTGTGTGGCCATCAATGTGATGTGATTACTTTTTGGTGTTGAAAGAATTTCTGATTAAACATGTATACCTTTATGTTAGTATAAAGGAGTGTTTCTTGTCCGTTACCACCGACCACAGTAGTTGCTATCGCTATATCCCCGACAACAATTCCGACTGGCATAGCTATGACAGTTGCATTTGAAGCAATTCCCCATACATCAAGGCCAATGTGTGTTGCCGCTGCCTATCCAAAAATAGAATCTACGACAACACACGCGTTTTGTATTTCGCGAGTCAAACAGTTTTCTTGGTCATTTAATTTCTCAGCGGTTTTTCCGCTTCAATACATTTTATCGTCTGTAGATTTGAGCGTCCCTCACATTTCTTTTGTGAACATTTTTATAGCGTTTAGCGTGATGTTTTTATTGGCTTGAAAACTGTTCAGTTAGTAAAATATACGTCAGACAGGAGGAGATCTTATGAAAGCAATTTTATGAATGAGCTCACTTATAAGGGTGAGTAAGGTATTAGTTTCCACAAGAAATGGCTTGAACATATTGTAATTTATATTTCTGATATGCTTACACAGCAGGAAACTATTACTGATTATGTTTAGGTTTATCGCCAAATACGGTCTCAACACAAATTTCCCTTCTTTTCAAAGTATAATTCAGTGTGTAAACTTTATATGTAAAAAGTTACAATTAGATATAATGACACCGCTTAGACCATATATTCCTCTCCATTTGGAAATTGTATTACATAATAATAAAGGGTGTAAAGACCTTTACAAATAACTTTTGCAATCGAATGTTTGACCAATCTGTGAAAATAAATGGAACGAACCTTTCAGTTTGAATATGGATGTGTGACCTAACATATATACTACAATGTTTAGAATAACACGAAATTCAAAATTACACTGGTTTCAATTTCATGTTACTCAAAGAATTTTACCAATGAATTCATTTTTTTTTTTTTGTCAAAGAAATTTATCTCATACTGATAAATATAATTTGTGTACAAAAATTAACGGAAACAATACTGCATGTGTTTTGGGAATGTAATGTGAAAAACAGGCTGTGAAATTATGTGTGCCACTGGATTCGGAATAAACTGAACATAGATATGATGCCAAGTGCAAAAAAATTATATTGCGATTTACAAGTTCAGAACGGATATATGAGCATACTCTGTATTTTTGTTTTCTTCTAGCTAAATATTACATCTATGCATGTAAAATGGAAAAGGATATGCGTGGATTAGAGGTGTTGAAAGTTTTTCTTAAAGACCATTGTCATTTGGAACAATATACTGCAACAGAATCTATAAAGAAATAACTATTTATGTTAATGCGAGAACCGTGAGAGCTATTATTCAACTGGTAACTAAGAAAACTTAGTGCTATAATTCAAATGCACTTTTTATAGCATGATGTATATTATAGTGTATAACATGCTTTGTCTCTTATCTTACAGTGATAAAATATTGTTTAGATCTATTGTACCAATATGCAATACATGCATCATCTAAGTTATTTAATGTGAATAAATAGGCACATCAAAATAGCCAAAAAAGACCAAAAAGAAACCAACAAAAAAGAACAAACAAGATCGTCATTAGTAGTGTGCTTGCCCGACAGACTGACATTTTTCAGTTTTAATGCATACAACAACTTCGAATCTATCTAGCCATCGAGTAGATTGTATTTGAGCATATATTTGCGGCACAAAATCAACACTGATATTGACACGCCATCCCAACCGATCCAACACGCCACGATATCGTAAATACAAAAGATTTTGAAATATTGTCATCTAGGATGCTAAGTATTATTATTAATGGTACATGTTACTGGATATTATTTGTCAACACCGATATCTAACCCTACCTACCACTTAGACCGGACGAGATGAAAAAGTACGATCCAGACTCATACACATTTAAGATGTAAGGCTCAGGTCTATCAAAGTCAGTGACATCAACAGCGAAAACATGTCGACCATTTACTATGCCGGATTTAGTTTCCTCCCTTTGTCGGTCAACTTTCCTAGGTATACTCCCAATGAAGTTGCAACACGTACTGGCAAAAGTAGGGCTGATATCACGTTGGTGGCCTTTATATGCTACAGTTACCTCTCTGTCATGTATATATGTTACGTTCATATATTTACAGTTTCCAGTATGATACACGTACAGCTGCGGGTCATATTATAGGACGTTGGTTTGTCAATCGATCAGCAATACAATTTTCTAACTGGTTAAAATAAACCATTTCTAATCTAATGCACGAATATGTATGCTTATGCATATAGACAAAGAAAGTATATTCTTCCTTCGGAAGTAAATAAATACAACAACAACAACAACAACAACAACAACACAAAACAACTACAGGGGTATTAGTATATGAATCAACTTACTAAGCAACCTAGACAGTACGGACACTTTAGTCTTATGGTATACGCGCCCGACTGTAAGACAGACCAATCCGTGTTCAATTCGCAACTGGGATGCTTAGAGTTTATCTCGTCTCCTGTTACACAACAATAGCAACAACAAATAATAAAAATAATAATGACACCAATGACCACTCATATCACAACTACTATAATATCAGGGCCTACTTCAGGGACATTTAGTATTTATAGAATATTACTGCTTCAAAGGCAACTAACTGTTATTAAAGTTCCTTTTTTATTCTAATCACTGGTACTTGGCAATGATTAGATTCATGCTTGAATAGTTGTCGGTGTAACGTAGATTTTGTGCGGTTTAGAATGTGTAGGAATTACATTTGCCTAATAGAGTTTGAAACACAGGTTGTAAACAAGCTGATCTTCTTATTTCCAGAAACAGTTTTGTGAACCATGACCTAATAAGTGCCTTACCTGTAGAGAATAAAGTAAATATGTGGTAAGCTTGCTTACAAAGGTTGCTATGTATGCTCAGTTGCGTAGCTAGTAACACAGTGACTAACTCTCGGTAATTCTTTCTAAGTATGCCCCTGAACTTCCCTGTGGTTCGAGTACAATGAAAGTGCTAAATAATTTATGAAGATTAAATTGATTATATGACGGTTTAGCCCTCAACTCACCAGAATGAATAGTCCAGACATATAAAGAGAACTATTAGTCAGATAAGAAAACAGCAGGATCGAAAGGACGTAATGTGTCAAAATAAATTACAATTCGTAAAATATTTAGAAGCATTTGAGCTTCTAAGGACTGCAACTACATGTCCCGTTCAGCGTAAAGATTTCGTTTTCTCTGAGTGGCGTAGACTCAAATATACGTCAAAACATAATTTCATCATCAAAGAGACCAAAGATTTAAATGTGTGCTAAAATATATTTTTCTTTTTTTTGTTTCTTATAGTAAAAGCAAAACAGAATAGTGTGTTTTTATTTCAAAATGCATCATATAAAATCCAGTATATTTCACACGTAAAAGTATAGAATAAGTTTTTAAAATCACATTATATATATATATATATATATATATATATATATATATATATATATATATATAAGTATTCGTGTGCCATTTGTATAATTGAACTTTATTCCCTGGTTGCTAATGAATCTATACCGCCGCCGGGAACTCGGTCGCATCACACAGCAGGCTCTGTGAAAACAAGGGGCCCCCGCATGAATGTGCTGCTGTGGACACAATAGTGTAGGACAGGCCATATGCAGAGACCTCTTGCCCAGCAGAGCCAGACAGTGGTCCCGCGGAGATCACTACAGCTGGAAAGGAGAGGCTGTGAGAGACGCATCACTTACCTTTAGTGAGCGGGACGTCAGGCCCAGACCTCGCACCCCACCCGCCGATATAACTGGGTTGGCAGACTGGGATCGTTAGCCTTGGTAGGCAACCAGTCTAAGAGAAGGAAACCTCTGACTCCAAACCCGGGCAGATGAAGCTCGTTAGCCTTGTCAGGCACTTCGTCTAGGAGAAGGAAACTCTGATTCCAAACCCACGAAGTATCAATGGGTGCTGGACAGTGTTTGGGCGTGACGACCCTGGGTCCACGGACGCCGCGAGAATTCAGCATCCATGCCCCAGCCATTGGATGATGGCTCCGCTGCCTTGTGGATATCTTCGGAAGAAGGAAAGGCTACGGGAGTAAACCCAAACCGAAAATCCGGAGTGGAGCCCCTAATGCGGCTGGGTGTCTACTACGACTTCATTCCGGCGGCTCCTTCAGCCGAACTGGTGCCAAATGTCATGCTCAGCATTCTTTTGGACCACACCTGCAAGGACGAGAGGAGGATCCTGACGTGTGGGAAGCCTAGGATCTCCATACTACACGCCCAGGCTTGCGCCTTTGAGAAGTCATTCCAGCCTCGCTCTTGAGTGAGGAACAACACGGAAGCTGGCAGTCTACGGGTTATATGGCGTAGGGAAGAGGCGCCACGGGTCAGCATCGACGGTGGGAGGGAACATCGCGTCCCACTGGCCGACTACCGCCCGCCTCAAGTCGGGCAGCTCCCGGTCAGTAAGGTATTGGCCCGCCAGCGTCTGCCTGCTCCAGTGGGTGCCTGGAGCTCAGTGTGTTGCTCAGCATGACAAACAGACGGAAACTTAGCACCAGACAAAAGAAACAAGAAACCAACAAAGACTTCATCTCTTCGATTCGCAAGCTGGAACGTTCGCACCTGTGCACAGGCATCTCTGATAACCTCAGAGAGGTGGACGACACCAGGACGACGGCCATCACTGACAGAGAGCCCATCAAGCTAAATGTCAGCATAGCTGCCCTCCAGGAAACAAGGTTCGCCTCCAGAGGCATCCTCAGAGAGGAAAACTACACCTTCTTCTGGAAGGGTCGAGAACCTGAGGAGCCCCGCCAGCACGGAGTTTACTTCGACATCAAAAACACCCTCCTTGCATCGGGTGAGCCTCCCTCAGGGGGCACTGAGCATCTCTTGTCCATCCGCCTTCCCACTGCTGCAGGTCCTGTCAACATTCTCAGTGTCTACGCTCCCACAATCACGTCTTCAGAAGACACAAAGGATCAGTTCTATGGGCATGTGACGAACAGATCGAAGGATGCCCTATAGACTAGCCACTAATCCTCCTCGGCGACATTAATGCTAGGGTAGGTGCGGACTATGAGTCATGGCCTACCTGCCTCGGACATAATGGCACTGGAAAGACCAACGAAAACGGTCAGAGACTGCTGGAGCTGTGCACCTACCATGACCTGTGCGTTACAAATGCCTTTTCGAAGTGTAAGCCACAGAACAAAGTGTCATGGAAACATCCCAGGTCTCATCGCTGACACCTGTTCGACTTGGTCATCACCAGGCGCTCTGCCCTGAACAGCGTCATCTCCACCAAAAGCTACCACAGTGCAGACTGCAACTCCGACCACGCCCTCGCGAGCACCAGGGTGCGCCCACAGCCACACACGCTACATCATTCCAAACCAAAAGGTTGCACTCGCATCAACACTGCGCAGATGTCTGTCCACTCCAAGGTGGTGGAGTATGTGTCCGCATTGGACCAGGCTCTCCAGGACAGTGAAAGGGGCCGTCTCCCTGAAATCTCTGACGGGAGAGAAGATCACGGACCGTAATCAACAGATGGCTAGATGGGTGGAGCACTATTCAGAGCTGTAATCCCAAGAAACGTCAGTCACCGATGTGGCCCTTAGCAGCATACAGGTACTGCCCACTATGGGGAAGCTCGATAAAGTGCACACTTTAGAGGAGCTCAGCAAAGCTATCGACCATCTCCCAAACGACAAAGCACCAGGCAGCGACAGCATCCTGCCTGAAGCCATCAAACATGGGAAACCAACATTGCTTCAGCCGCTGCATGAGCTACTCTGACATGTGCGACGCCACCATTGTGACCCTCTACAAAAACAAGGGCGACCCCAGTGACTGTAACAATTACAGAGGGATCTCGCTCCTGAGCATAGTTGCCGAAGTGTACGTCCGCATCCTCCTGAACAGGCTGCAGCTGCTGCCGGACCGTGTGTACCCGGAATCCCAGTGTGGCTTCAGAGCAGGCAGGTCGACAACAGACATGATCTTCTCCCTCCTACAACTCCACGAGAAGAGCAGAGAGCAAGGTCAGCCACTCAATATTATGTTCATCGACCTCACCAAGGCCATCGTCCTGGTCAGCAGGAAGGGCCTATTTGAACTTCTCAGGAAGATCGGCTGTCGCCCCCCCCCTCCAACTCCGCTGCATGATAATCTCCTTCCATGCCAAGATGAAGGGAATAGTCCTGTATGATGGATCCTCCTCAGACTCCTTCCCCATTAACAGCGGCGTGAAGCAGGGCATGAAGCAGAGATTCCTTTTCGGGATCTTCTTCTCCTTGCACCTGTCGACTCGTCCTTCGACTCGTCCACCGATGGCGTATATCTGCACACCAGGTCCGACGGGAGGCTGTTCGACCTGGCACGACTGCGCTCGATGACCAAAGTGAGGTCGGTGCTCATCAGTATTATGCTCTTTCCTGACGACGCTCTTGTAACCCACACTGAGGATGCCCTCCAGAGACTGGGAGGTCGTTTCGCTGATGCTTGCAAGCAGTTCGGGCTCACCGTCAGCCTGAAAAGACATACGTCATCGCGTAAGATGCCACCATTTCCACCTCCATCAAAATCGACGGTGTCACCCTGGAAGTAGTCAACAACTTTACTTTCCTGGGGTCAACCATCAGCAACACTCGCTCGATGTGGAGACGGACAGAAGGCTTGTAAAGGCAAACAGCATCATGGCCCGACTAACGAAGAGGGTGTGGGAAAACAACACGCTGACAGAGTACACCAAGATCCAAGTCTACCAGGCCTGTGTTCATAGCGCCCTCCTATATGGAAGTGAGACCTGGCGCACCTACATGAAGCAAGAGCGCCGGCTCAACTCCTTCCATATACAGTGCCTAAAACGCATCCTGAAAATTAGCTGGCAAGACCGCGTCCCACACAGCGAGATCATGCAGGGCGCAAGTATCCCCAGCATGTACTCTCTGCTGGGCAAACGCCGCCTTCGATGGCTGGGACACGTCCGAGGCATGGAGGGTGGATGGCTGCCAAAGGACATCCTATATGGACAGCTGGCCACTGGCACCAGAAGAGTCGGCCTCCCCTCACTCCTTTTCAAGGATGTGTGCAAGAGGGACAAGAAGGCATGCGACATTTCGACAGGTTTGAAGTGCAGGCCGAGGACCGAGGTACCTGGAGACTGATGGTCCGCAAGGGCATAGCAGTCGCTGATGTGAGGAGAGGCCGTCTGGCAGCAGAGAAACGCGAGAAAAAGAAGAGTTCGGCAGCAACCACAGCAACTCAGACTTTCCAGAAAGTCTGCACTGACTGCAACAGGGACAATGAAATGAAAAACGCACGATGTCAAAGAGAACTGGATATATCTGGGCATGTTATGTTATGGTGGGACATATATATATATATATATATATATATATATATATATATATATATATATATATATATATATATATATATA